>JASDQU010109234.1:90348-110147 GCA_032191745.1 Picea mariana
TTCATTAAACATGATGAATGAGACAATTATAAAAATGTTAAAACAGTTAAACCAAGAAAACCCTAATGACTTGAATTATAGGATAACAAAGCTATGATTATGACTTTAAAAGTTCACGGGAGAAGAGACAAAAACAAGTAATGCCAAAAGACATTGAACCATGAGCATAAAACAATTAACCAAAAGAAACCAAGCGATGGAGATGAAAAAATGGTCTTATAGTTACGGTTTCCCGTAACAATTAAACTCTTCACTCCACACATATGTTAATGCCTCCATGCATACACCAAACCACCAATTCGTAAGACCTCAAGGAGATGAATATAGCACACTAGGGTTTCTTACAACCCCAAACATAACTCATAAGTAGTGTATGTACCCCTAAAGTAGAATTGGTAGTGTACAACCTCAAATAATCTAACAACCACTGTATGAAGTTTGGGTTATGATACCAATTGTATTAAGGATTTAATTTTGTTGTTCCTTATGAATTAAATTTAGAAAATATGATAGATAATTGCAATAGATATCTCATGACAACTCTTGATTTCAAATATTAGAGTAAGATGAGCATTGGGTAGTATAGAGCTATTGGAATTCATCAAATACTAGTGGTGGTTGTAGGGGGGTCTCATCCCACTGGTTGGGTGGTCCGGGGGAAAACGGGGGTTCGAGGGTGAAGACCGTAAAGGAAAAATTACCTTTTAAATTTATATTGTAATTTTTTAGTCAATCTAGAATGTTCATTATAAGGTCACAAATCTGACAGTAGAAGTTATGTTAGGTTTTTTTTCCCTAGAAGGAAACCCTCTTTTATGAGGGAATTGTATTGCGGTTTTTTAGGATTGTGATTATTGTATTATGAGTGAGGACACAGTGAGAGAAAGAAGAGAAAGTTACAACATGTGTGTTGTAGGTTGTATCCCTTCCTTTTGTTGGATAATAAAAAGGAAGGACTTGAAAATTTCTTTGGTGGACGTAGCCCACACTGGGTGAACCACATATATCTGTGTCTCTATTGTATTGTGTATCGTCTATGTTTTATTTCCAAATTTGTTTTATTTTATTGTTCCACGATCCTGTTTTTATAAAAACTGGTATCAAAGTGAAAGGTAACTCACAGGAAAAGAGGGTTCCTGGTTCAAGTGGGAGCAATGATGAAAGATGGAAAATTAAGGGTTGAGAAATTTAATGACCAAAACTACTAGTTATGGAAGATTCAAATGGAATATTATTTATATCATAAGGATCTAATCCTACCATTGGGTGAAATAGAAAAGAAACCAATGACCATGAAGGACAAAGAATGGGAGGTTCTTTATAGAAAGGCACTAGGAATGATACGAATGAGCCTAGCAGTGTCGATGGCTTTCAATATTTCAAAAGAAATGACGACGAAGGAGATGATGGATGCATTGGCTAAAGTATATGAAAAACCCTCGGCATCCAATAAGGTATTTATAATGAAGAAATTATTTAATATGAATATGTCAGAAGGTGGTTCAGTTGTAGATCATTTAAACGAATTCAATACAGTTATTAATTGACTAAGTTCTGTAAAAGTGGACTTTTTCAGAGCTCTTCTAATATTATGCTCATTGCCAGAAAGTTGGAATGGCTTGGTCATGGATGTAAGTAACTCTATCTCTGGTTCAAACACTCTAAAATTTGATGATTTTGCTGGTGTTATCCTTAGCGAGGAAATATGATAGAAAATCATAGGTGAGACATCAGGTAATGTGTTGACCATGGAGAACAGGGGAAGACCAAAGGATAGAGGAAAAGTCTCAGAGAACCATGGGAGAAGGGAATATATAAATCTAAACTGGGAAAGATAGAGTGATGGAATTGTGGAAAGAAAGGAAATCTACAGAAAGAATATAGAGCTACAAAGAAAAAAAGAGATGGACATCAGGAAAAAAATTAGGAATGAAATGTAACAGGTGATGTGTTACAAAATTCTTTGATTCTTTCTGTAGATAATATTTTTGAGTCTTGGGTAGTATATTCAGGGGATTCATTTCACACCACACCCCATAGGAAACATTTTCTATATCATGTTCAAGGTGATGTTATGAGTAAAATCTCTCTATGGCTAGGGGTAAACCACAACAGACGAAAATGATTGCAGAAATCAACTCTAATATTAGGTATTCTATATAAAAAAATATGCTATAAAGACAAGACAAAAGGCCTACCTCGTCTAGACATTTGATGAAGTCCACCATTGAGCACTTGAATTAAAGAAATACACCTGCAATTTGTCCTCAACAAACAAGAAACACAAGGATATTGTGATAATATATAATGTTATCACATTCAATAGCATAATCCATCAACATTCATAACAAATACACCCATGGAATAACAATTCAAATATTTTCATTATATTAATTAGACGAGAAAAGAGTATTTATATTGAAATGTAATCAATATAAGTGAATGAATTACAAACTTTCCTATCGGCATGGTTCAGAACCGAGAAACTAAGTCCCTTCCAGCTAGGCCTCCACCACTTTAATCCTCCACTAAAGGAAATCTCATGTAAGAGAGACAATGAGGTTCTCAATTAAGTAGGGAAGAGTTTGGGGGACGAACAATGTGTTCAGACTTAAAAGGAAAAAGGGATGTAGACTCAATATGAAGTGAATAATTTCTCCAGAGTAACTTTTCTCTCAAAGTTGAATTCTTCTCCTCTTTTCCATAGCTCGGATTTGGCCCATTTGTAGCCTTCAAGTGGAATTGAAGGGTCGATTCAGAATGTTTCTAGTATATGGAAGGTCAAGGATAATGGATCTCGTGATGTGACATGGAAACCTGACACAATTTTTTAATTTTGGGCATAAATCCTGATGTACGCAGTCTCTAGTGGTGCAACTTGTGTATACGCATGTTGTAATATAGGTAGGGCATGTATATGTGAAAAAATAATGTTTTTATCTCTAGGATTTGAAAAAGGGATTTCAAGTCTACATAGGGAAATGGAAAAAAGGCTTTCTGTGCAAGTTTGCATAGGTTGAGGCAAATATTTCTATAACAGATGCCCCCTAATGTGTGAGGCTAGAGGAGTATGTGTGATGGACAAAATAGATTATATGACCCAGAAGTGGAGTAATGGGGACCTAGCTGGAAGAACTAATTTCTCATTACAATCTGTACTGACTTTCCACACATGGATGCCAATTTGAATTACACTGAAGATCCATGTGAAAATATACCAAACAGTCGTCCATGGCCATGAATAAGAAATACAAAGGTGGCTACATACCAAAGGTTGTAATAGTCACGAACACAGCCCAGTAAAACCAATATCAAAATCAATCTGAAGATATCTGTATACAATGGAGTACAATCTGATCTCCCATGATCATTGAAGTCACATAGGTATTGGTCCAATGAAAGGTAGAAACAACGCATGAAATTTGCGACTATAAACTGATTTCTTCAAGTCTTATACACAATCCGCCAACGGTGCAAGTCTACATCGTGTGAATATAGGAGTTGAGGTCGAACACAATGAGACTTTGTTTGATTACCGGTCACTGAGGTATACTGTTAACAAATACGAGACAACCTATCGATTATGAAAGTAGATATCAAGGCACTGAGTACATTCTTACAAGTGTGAATAGAGGTTTCAGTGTCGAACAATTGAAGAATCCATCGATAATGAGACATTGATGTATTCCAAACTGTTGATGGTGAGAGAACCTGCCACTAATGATTGGAAGCCTCTAGGTACTCATATGAATCTAGGTCTCGTCTCCAGATTATATGAGATGAATTCGATGGAAGGAGACCCACTGAAAGGAGAGAATTAAGGCATCTCTCATCATTCAACACGAGGTACAAAGCATGATCTTTATGAGTTGGAGGAAATCAAACGAAGAACATGTTCACAAACCAATGACCCTGTGTGTCTTTTGTGTGTGCCAGATGCAAGTAGTACACAAAAAGACCCTCTGAATAACATCCAATAAGGAAAACTGCTGACAAAGGAGAGGAAACCACCAATAGGGCTAATGGAATCCAAGACATTGCACGAATCCCAATGTGTGAATAGATGTCTTGCCATCAAACACAAGGGAAACCACCCAGTCAACGACCGATGATGAAATGTCAACTACTGGGTTCAAGGTTACCTACCAATGAGAAAAGTAGGACTAGGGTGTGCAATAGGACTACAACTTCATCTGATTCTGAGACACACTGAGGGTATGGCCAACAGGCAAAGTCAAGAGTTCTGAGGAATGGCCAACATAGGTTGGTAGACATCCTTTGAATAAGAGCATGAGACATATGGATGACTCTAGAATCATAGACACAATGATGAAACTTTTATATGAAGGAGGCATCAATAAAAATCTCCATAGGGACTGGAAGAGTAACTAGGTGGGGGATTAAAATATTTGTAATGAGATCAAATTCCTAAGGTCATGCTAAACCCAAAATTTTTATGACAGGTGGACTCAATGTTTTTTTTCTCTGTTCAAAGGTGACATGACTGCTACCAGTATAATATAATATTCCCTTCACACCCATCTTTTTTTGTTTTTTCATAGTGAAATGAATGGTATGATACAGAGGTGGAAGAAAGTGTCACAAGTAAGAAAAACTAGTTCCAGCAGTGGAACATACCTATGCTCAATGTAAGGAGGTGCATGCAGGAGATGGCCACTCAGGGGAATGCTTCCTCTTGGATATAGGATGTCAAGCTGCAAAGGATATAAACAAATCTCTACTTGGTTGATGATGCAAACTGATGAGTTGAAAGGCTTATAATGCAAAAGAGAGAACCGACGATAGGATTAATTCTGCAAGCAAGGGAATGAGATGCAATTACAACTTAACGCCAAAAAATATATTTTTCGTAATCTTAGTATACTTGGTTTGAAAAAGGGATAAACTTGCACCAAATAGACATCCTTTTAGATCCAATTTACAAGTGTGAAAGAGACAAGTTCACTCAACAATATTTTCTCTTTTTAGATGATTTAGAAAGAGTTTAAATCAGACTTGTTGGGGGGTTTCTAGGATACATGTCATGGGGGAGGCCAAGGCTCCCATGCAGGATTTCTGTGAAAGGTTAGCAACTTGCAAATAGCTGACACAAGCTTGGGAAAATCCAACTCTCTCCAAGTCGAGGAGGATAGAGTGCTAGTAGAGGTTACCTTCTCCATGATATATCAGAGAACATCTCTTACCTGAATAGGTATAGGAGGAGGAATGTTATACCCCACAAGGCCATCCCAGTCAAAGGGAACCTCCCCAAGACTTGGAGGAAGAGTAATCAGGGAGAGTAAAATTCTCTCTTGTTTAGAAGGTGCAGCACTAGAAACGCTAATGACATGGTTGATGGATGCATAACCCTCCAAAAGAAGAGTTGGATTAACCAGAGATTGCATCGGTATGACCACTTCTTGAACCATTGGTTGAATAGGATGTGAGTCAACAATGCCAGGAGATGCACCATCCTTAAAAATAGGAGTGGGGTCAAGTGATGATTGCATCGACTCGACTATCATGTTAATCAAAGAAGAAATTAAGTGTTGGGAAACCAAATATGACTTAGAACTCAAAGGGACCCTAGGTGAGGACCACACTTCTGGTATCCCAGCAGTAGCGGGGCACAAATGAGTAAGGTGATCTCTTTCACAAATAATACAAAGGAAATTGGGCTTATGTCTTACATGTCTAGTCTTCTCAATCATATGAATTCCCCCAACATTATTCACAAGGGCCGACGACATGTTGTCAACATGACTAGAAGAGGCTGGTGCTTCACCTCCCACATGATGCACAGAGGTTGGAGATGTGATGTCAGTATGACTCATGGAAACTAGAGTGATGCCCCCAACATGACTTGTAGCGACTGGTTGTGAGTCTTCAACATGGCATGCAAAGGTTGTCGACCAATCCCCAACAATACTAGAAGAGGTCGGTGATGGAATTCTAGTATGACCTGGAGGGACTATACTAGTGGCAACAGTTAGCTGTGGAATTTGAGACCAACGTCCCGAGAAAGACTGGTTTTGAGACATTGTAGGCCAAGAAAGGTCCTGGTTTACACCCTGTCCCTATCAAGAAAGGTAATATCCTCTGCCTAATTGATCCATAGAGGTTTGTACAAATATCATCACTTAAGAAGATGTTTGTGAAGAGACAAAAGGGTGATAAGGATTAGTCAAGTGAGGATATATGTTTCCCCCATGTGAAGGGGTTTCATGAAGAGGGTAGACTGTACCATAAAATTGATTCTTTCCATATGAAATACCCGAGGACATATGGAGACCCACCATGGGAAGAGTTTTCATAAGAAATGGCAAAGCAGACAAAGGATAAACAAATGGGATGTAATAAGTAGAAGAACCACCCATTTGAGCACTGGCTCCTAAACAATTGTGGCTAGGATTGGATCCATATGAGGGGAGATTCTAAACCCCCATAGTGAAAGTTGTTTGAGGGACATGACTCCTATCAAATGAATATGTAGACAGTGGAGCCATTGTGCCTCCAGATCCAAAAGTAAGATTCATATAAGCAGGCAAGGGAGAGGATGGAAAGGGTGAAGGCATGTTTGGCATAATAATAGGAAAATGATTAGAGACCCAAGTCATTGACTGGGTGTTGTAATTCTACATACCATTATGAAAAGCTGATGGATTCGTCCCCATGAAATAAGTGAATGTCATGGGGGAGGTAGAAGTAAAGGAGGGAGCCATAGGAACTCCACTATCCATGATAATGACAACTCAAGGCACGGTATAAAATCCTAAGGTCAACTGATAATCAAAGAGCACACCAAAAATAATCAAAAGTCCAATACACACACAAACATGATAAAGTGGATGAAAGGGGCCTCCCTCTCTAAAGTAGGTATGCCTCGCCCAAGAGGGGCCTGAGACTCCTCTGCTAAATATCAGAGGTATCATAATAAGTTATAAGGGCCCTCATGGGATTAACAACTAGTTGGTCAAATCCCCCTAGAGAGGTAATCCTCCATAAAGGCTATGTGATGTCCGACCCTTTTCTGACCTAGGGTACTGATCAGAATCTGGAATCGGGGTCAAAATTTAGCCCAAAAATAAAAGTGTTCAAAATCTCTCCAAAACTAACAGGAGCATAGGTCTCATTGTCATGAAACCAATGCACTTCGAATGAGGTCAAATGGACATCGGATGTGTGAGATATCGTGTTCTGTTCGATTTTCCAAATAGGCAAAAAAAATGCTGACTATACAGTCCATACAATCCGTACTTGCTGACGTAGTAGGTGTACGACCCGAAACATGGCAACACTGACATGGTTTGATATTGACGTGGCAGGAGATGAGTTGGCAGATGACATGTCAAGTGTTGATTTGGCAAACATGTGGACGAATTAGGTTTCGACACATGGCACATTAATGACAAATGGTTTGGTGCCACGTGGCACCTTGGGTTGTTTATTTAAAAATTATATATGGAGTCCATGGGGTTTGAACCCCAGACCTCCACTCATATGTCAAAAACTTTGGCAAAGGCCGCTCTACCAGCGTGCCACATGGTTGTCCTTGAAATATATGTGTTTAAATTTAAATTTAAGTTTGAATGTTGTATATGTTGGGCATGGGTTCGGGCTAGGGCTTAGCCCCAGCCCCCAGTTTCATATATGTGCCCATATGACCATGCCATACTTGCACGCAATTTTTTTTTAAAACGGTCCTCCAACCCACGCGCCCTGCCACATGTCACACCTGGGTTCAATCATGCAAAGGTGCCTAATTTTGCATTGGAACGTGGCCACATGGCTCCCATGTGCCCAACACCTCCGCCTTTGGGGGCTTAGTTTTTCTAATGGTGTGACATATTGGTGAATTTTGTGGGAATTCACGTGGGTGTTTGTTTTAGGCATGGGAAACACCTAGAATCCAGGTTACTCACACAGAGGTGCGATTTGGCGAACCAGAGACATAAAGCTTGAAGGAGGAAAATGGCAGGAGGCCTATCTTCTTCATTTTTTGGCCAAATGAGGTGCCGAAAAATCTCAGTTAGGGGTTTTTGGATGTTTTGAATCCATTGGCATAGTTTTCAAATCCATTTGGAGACTTCTTTTGTAGGTTTTTCTACCTTGAAGTTTCAGGAGCTCTAGGGAGCTTAGGGCCACCATTGAAGGAGGCCATGCTCAGATGAGCCCAAGTCTATTTTTTGTGACTGAATAGTAATTTTTGACTAATTGTTATGCTATGAACACATTGGGATAGGTTTTAGATTCATTTGAGGGATTTTACATGTGTTTTTTCCACAAGGAAGCTCAGGGAAGCTCAAGGCCACATGTAGAAGAGGTCATGCCCGGATGAGCCATGGTCCGTTTTTAGAGTTCTATTAGTCATTTTTGGGGTTTTTATGTATTATGAACCCAATGGTACAGTCAGTAAATCCATTTGAGTTGAGAAGAATCTTGTAAAATAAATTTTGACAAACTAATCCCAGAGAGCCTAGTCCATTGATGGAGGCTCAAGGAGATGTAGCCCAGTTGGGGGTTAACTCCTTTATCATCTTGTCTTTGTTCTGAGTTTGCTGGATTATTTGCTACAAGTTGTGTTTGCTGTGTATTTATTTAAACCACATATTTAACCTTACAAATACCTCACACATAAACATTTAAAAGAAGCATAAACTTGACATATAAAACCTCTTGCACAACTAAGACATTGAGCAAGGTCCTCCAAACCCCGAAAAAGAATATTCTCTCCCTAGTATGGTTGCCAATTCTGTTACGATGAAAATATATCTATGGCTAGGGGTAAACCACAACAAACGGAAATGACTATAAAAATCAACTCTAATCTCAGGTATGCTATATAAAAAAATATGGTAGCAAGACAAGATAAAAGGCCTACCTCATCCAGATGTTTGATGAAGTCCATCGTTGAGCACTTGACTCAAAGAAATACACCTGCAACTTGTCCTCAACAACCAAGAAACACAAGCATATGGTGATAATATATAATTTTATCACATTCAATAGCATAATCCATCAACATTCATAAAAAATACGCCCATGGAATAACAATTCAAATATTTGCAAGATATTAATTGGAAGAGAAAAGAGTATTTCTATTGAAATGTAATAAGCAAAATTGAATGAATTACAAACTTCCGTGTCGGTACGATTCGAAACTGAGAAACTAAGTCCCTTCCAGATGGGCCTCCACCACTTCAATCCTCCACCAAAGGAAAACTCATATAAGAGAGACAATGAGGTTCTCAATCAAGTAGGGAAGATATTGGGGGCTAAACAATGTGTTCAGACGTAAAATGACAAAGGGATGCAGACTCAATATGAAGTGGATAATTTCTCCAGAGTAAAGTTTCTCTCAAAGTTGAATTCTTCTCCCCTTTTCCATAGCTCGGATTTGTTCCATTTGTAGCCTTCAAGTGGAACTGAAGGGTCGAGTTAGAAATTTTCCAGTATATGGAAGGTCAAGGATCATGGATCTCATGATGTGGCATGGAAACCAGACACCATTTTATAATTTTGGGCATAAATCCCGATGTACGCAGGTTGTAGTGGTGCAACCTGCATATACACATGTTGTGCTATAGGTAGGGAACATATATGTGGAAAAATAATGTTTTTAGCTCTAGGATTTGCAAAAAGGGACTTCAAGTATGCATAGGGAAATGGAAAAAAAAGGCCTTATGTGCAAGTTTGCATAGGGTGAGGAAAATGTTTATATAACATGTGATTTTGGACAGGTTCATTTGGGTGATGATGCACCATGAAATTTTTTTGGAATGGGTAAGGTACAAATAAAGAAAAATAATGGAAACCAATGGTTATTGAAAGAGGTAAGACATGTACCAGATATAAGGAAAAATCTAATTTCAACAGGGCAGTTGGAGAGTGAATGTTATATATCTATATTTACAGATAAGGCAAGGAAGGTCACCAAAGGATCCCTGGTGATAGAAAAAAGAGAGAAGCTAGGTACACTGTATTTATGTACTGGTAATATTGACTCTTCTATATCTTTAAATTATACATGAGTGGATACAACACTGTGGCATTGTATGCTTGGACACATGAGTGAGAAGGGGATGTAGATATTTCACAAAATAAATTTGTTTCCAGATATTAAATAAATTGATTTGGATTTCTGTAACCACTATGTTTATGGAAAACATAAGAGAGTTAGAATTCTCAGAACTAGAAAATAAAAGAAGAGTGAAAGGTTAGAGCTTGTGCATATAGATGTATGAGGACCAACTCAGGTATCATCTCTTGGTGGCTCTCATTATTATGTTACTTTTATTGATGATGCAACTAGAAAAACTTGGGTTTATTTCATTTGACAAAAATCTGATGTTTTTAATAGTTTTAAGAAATGGAAAGCTTTGGTTGAGAATGAGACATGAAAAAGGTTAAAGTGTCTCAGATCAAAAAATGGAGGTGAATATTGAAACAAGGTGTTTGTTTATTATTTTTCATACCATGGGATTCATAGAGAGAAGTCAGTTCCAAGAACACCACAAGAAAATGGTGTGTCAGAAAGGATGAACAGGACCATCATGGAGCATTCCAGGAGTATGAGATTGCATTCAGGGTTGCCCTTACATTTTGGGGCAGATGATGTAGATATTGTTGTTTACTTGATAAACAAAGGACCTTCAAGTTCTTTGGGTGGTGGAATTCCAGAAGAGGCATGGACAGGTAAAAAGGTAAACTATTCATTTCTGAATACTTTCGGTTGTGAAGCATGTGTCCATATTGATAAAGAAAATAGAACAAAGCTTGAAGCAAAATCCAAGAAGTGCACCTTTATTGGATATGGTGTTAATGATTTTGGTTATCTCTTATGGGATTATGAAAATAACGAAATCATTAGGAGTAGAGATGTCATATTCAATGAGAATGTCATGTATAAATATCACTTGTAGGGAAGCAAACATGAAGAAGAAAAACTAGAATACACAGTGATTGATGAGATCACTGAAAAAGGAATTCCAAAGGTACCAGGAAATCAAAATGTACAACAACAAGAGAAAAAAGTACGTCAAACTCCTTCAAGTGTTGTTACAAGATCTACCAAGTTAAGTAGACCCCCCTGAATGATACTCTCCTTCATTGTATTATTTATTGTTGACTGATTCTAGTGAACCAAAATGTTATGAAGAGGCAATGCAGGTAGACACTAAAAGAAAGTGCAGGGAGCAAGGAATGACAGAGGAAATGGGTTCCTTGTTAAATAACCAGACTTGGGACTTGGTTCAGTTTCCTATAGGAAAAAGAGAATCGTAGAATAAATGGGTTTACAGTTTGAAGGAAGAAGATGGAGGAAAAAATGGTACGAGGATAGACTTGTTGTAAAGGGTTTTGCACAAAAGAAAGGTTTATATTTTGATGAAATATTTTCTCCTTTTATTAAGATGAATTCAATTAGGACTATTTTAAGTCTTTTGGTAGTAGAATATTTGTATCTTGAACAGTTAGATGTAAAAACAACTTTTCTCCATGGGGATTTGGAGGAAGAGATTTATATGAAACAACCACATGGGTACGAGGTCAAAGGAAAGGAGAATCTGGTATGAAGGTTCAAAAAGACATTGTATGGCCTAAAGAAAGCTCCAAGGTAGTGGTATTTGAATTCTAATAGGTTTAAAACAAAACAAGGTTATAGTAGATGTCATTCTGATCACTATGTTTATTTTAAAAGGCTAGAAAATGGAAGTTATATTATCTTTCTATTGTATGAAATGACATTCTCTTGCAGGGTTTAATGTCCAGAATATAAATGTGCTCAAGAAGAAATTAGCTAATTCATTTGCGATGAAGGATTTGGGTGTTTCAAAGAAAATCCTTGGTATGTGAATAATAAGAGACAAGAAAAATCACAAATTGACATTGTCTCAGGGGGAGTACATAGAGAAGGTGTTGGAGAGGTTTAAAATGTAGAATGAAAAACTAGTTAGTACACCTTTGTCCAACCATTTCAAATCAACACAGGAAATGTGTCCCAAGACACAGGAGGAGATAAAATACATGTCCAGGGTCCCTTATTCATCAACAGTTGGTAGCTTGTTGTATGTGATGGTTTGCAAAAGATCAGATATTGCACATGTAGTAGGAGTTGTGAGTAGGTATATGAACAATCCAGGTAAAGAAAATTGGGAGGCAATAAATTGGATTCTCAGGTATTTGAGAGGTACTTCTGCTCATGCATTATGTTTGGGAGGTTTAGACATTGTTCTATAGGGATACATTGATTCAAATATGGGAGGTGATAAATATAGAAGGAGGAGTACCACAAGGTATGTTTTTACTGTAGGTGGAACACCAGTAAGTTGGATTTCAAAAATAAAAAAATTTGTTGCACTTTCAACAACAAAAGCAGAGTATGTTGTTGCTACATAGGCTAGTAAAGAAATGATTTGGTTATAGAGGTTTATGGAGGGATTGGGAAAGAACCAAGAGAATAACAGGTTGTATTGTGACAATGAGAGTGCCATTCATATTGAAAATAACACAAACTTCCATTCAAATACTAAGCATATACAACTCATGTACCATTTCATACGATATGTCTTGGAATATGGGCATTTGAAGTTTGAAAAGATACATACTAGATAGAATCCCGCAGACATGTTAACAAAGAGAGTAACCAGGGAGAAACTCAGTTCCTGCTCAATTTTAGTTGGCCTTCAAGCATGAAGGTGAAGATGAGAAATTTTCCAGATCCAAGGTGGATCATAGTCCAACAGGTACAACAACATTGGGGTTGTTGTGATCAGTCTCCAAGTGGGAGATTGTTGGTTGTGGAGCCTGATTATCTTCCTGATTCATAGGTCTTTGCTTTTGGCCATGTTTATATGCCATGAAGACTATACACCCCTCCATGTGGGGGGGTTGCATCGGGGGATTACCCCCCTATGGGGTCCGGGGGGCTCACCCTCGGGTGGGGGGTTCGAGGATGAAGCCCCCGAAGGAAAAAATGCCTTGTAAATGTATATTGTAATTTCGTAGTCAATCTAGAGCATTCATTATAAGGTCACAGATTTGACGGTAGAAGTGATGTTAGGGTTTTTTTCCCTAGAGGGAAACCCTCTTTTATGAGGGAATTTTATTGTGGCTATGTAGGATTGTTATTATTGTATTCTAAGAGATGATATTGTGAGAGAAAGAAGAGGAAGTTACAATGGGCATTTTTTTGGTTGTATCCCTTCATTTTGTTGGATAATAAAAATGAAGGACCTCACAATTTCTCTGGTGGAAGTATCTCACATTAGGTGAAGCACGTATATCTGTGTCTCTATTGTATTGTGTATCTTCTATGTTTTATTTCCGCATTTGTTTTATTTTATTACTCTATGATCCTTTTTTTCTAACAATAATAGATACCCCTTAACGTGTGAGGTCAGAAGAGGAACTGATGGTCGAAACACATTATAATATCCATAAATTTGAGACGATGTAAGAAAAGAGTTGAGAGATCAAGGAACCAGTGAATACCTACAATCGGACATCAACCAAACATATATAGATCATTACCAAGTTAGGCATACCCATACTCATAAATATAAATAAAGTATGGCCACCAACACAATACACTATAGATCCATGAAATGAAATACAAGACCATGGCCACGAAAAAGTACATGATGGATCCATGTTATCAAAGAGATCATAGCCATGAGAAAATACAATGTGGATCTATGTCACATAATACATCAAGAAGACATTGAGAACTAATGAGAGTGCCCTTGTAGTCTTCAAAGTACTAATACAATAGTGATATACCCCATCACAACTTGGGAGGGGTAGCAAGAATGAGTGATGTACCCCCAAGCCCAAGGTATTTTCCCCAACCATGATGGTAAGAGTATACATTATGTGAATATATGAATTGATGTTGAGCATGGTAGAAACCATATAATTACTAGTCATTGATGAATACCATTAATCGACATGAGAGGACCCACCATTGATGAAAATGGACCCCCGGGTACCTAGTACAATCTAGTGAGTGTAAATAGAGGATCTAATGTCAAAAACTCATAGAATCAATCAATCTAGAGTCAATGATGTAAACCCATTGTTGATCATGAGGAGGCATGCCACCAAGGACTATAAGATCCAAGGCACTGGCTGGTTTCTAGATCCCTTTCCTAGATAATGTTTTAGATTCAATAGGAAGATATTCGTCGAAGGAGGGACTTAATGTATCCCCCATCAATTGACACAAAAAATACACTGAGATATGTTGTGAAGAGATATAATCACTAAGTAAAACTGCCAAAGGGACTTATATGGTCAATAAAACAACAAATGGTTGACTTAGGCTTACTTCCCTTGAACATATAGCATGACATAATGATGACCTGGCAACATTGACTGAAGAGAACCATTGATATAGTGCAACAATGCATGAGGCACTAAATCACTCTCCATAGTGACTAGAAGAGTAACTAGTCGGAGGAGTATATGAATCATTATGATGATATGATTCCTAAGCAAGCTATAACCTAACTATAAGGCAAAGATGAAAGCATGTGCAATGTTCAAGGGCAATGCAGTTGACAATTGCCACTTTTAAAAATATATATCAATGGTAAAAAACACCCCCTCACTCCTTTTTTTCTAAGTGTCTCCTTCATGGTTTTACAAGCGTGAAAGAGAGATAAAAATATGCTCGATAGCGTATTTTTCATATTAGTTTTATGAGTCTGAAAAAGAGGTAAAATGTTACATAATAAGGTGTATTTTTCATGGTTTAACGAGAACAAAAAAGAGTTAAAAGTGAGCTCATCTAAAGAGACCGAGTGGCTCAATGACATGCTTCTATGTTCCAAGTGCATGAACCAACCTAGGAAACATTAATGCAACAAGGTACTAAAAAGTAATTTCCACTCATGGAAACAATTCTCTCCATCGGTAAAGGGTCACAAAACAATAGAAAGCTAATGAAAAAGGTAAGAGGTCAAGTGTGATTGCAATGGTGGTAATCAAGATCAAACAAAATAGAAGTGTAGTAGTAGGAACCAATACATAAGCATCAATATGCATGTGCAACTGTAAAGTATCATAAAAATGATACGAACCCCCTCGGGATATAGTCAGAACAAGGATGAAGAGAGAAGAATGATGATCAACTTCGAGTCATGGTGTGTCTAAAGGAGGGTTCCCAAGCCTACAATTAATTGCAACATGGGAGCCAAATAGAGATATGGGTGCCAAATATGGCACCCATGAAAGGTAGGCACTACTGCACAAGTCATGACATGCAACAAGGAAATGCTAATGTCGCAACTTTCCCGGATTGAACCTAAGGCATTGTGATGAAAAAGTGATGGCTAATAATGCAAGATGGTATTGTAGGGAAAAACATACCCCTATATGCTAGTTAGAATCCATAACTCAATTTCATTGGATGTCGCCATAGAAAATATTGCAAAAAACATCATCGAGTCATGTAAAACACATATAGAACTACTAGACTCGAGGTTAAAATGTGTAGTGAAATCTATAAAAAAAAACATGTTTCTGGATTTTTTGGACAGGATATATTGGCTATCTATTTTATGTACATATGGTTCAACTCTTATTTATGACTCCAAATGATGTGATTGGAATCCATTTTTATGTACATGCATGCGTCTATGAATTCTTCATTTAATGACAAATTCCAGTCTAACACATACACAATTACCAACTGTTGCAACCTATGTTAAGCTCCTGGACTCACCATGGGTGTGCCTATGGTGAGGGCCAAGGATAAGTACCTAACAAATTCAAATCAATCATCAAACATGATGAGCATTGAACCGAATCAACCCACATGAAAAAATACAAATCACTCACATCACACACCTATGTACAAGGCATTCTGCATCCTCACGATTTATGCAAATTAGAGCTCATTAATATTCTCAGGCCAAAAATTCTTACTGTCATCAATGAACTTATGGGCTATTTTCAACATTATGTGACACACCATTTCAGGGATCTATTGGATCTCCTTAACACTGACCATTGTAACATCCCCATCATCCAACTGGGCTATGCCACATAAAAGTTTTTGAACAATATGCAAACTAAAACATATACACACAGAAACTCTTGCATAACTTTATATATAAAACTCAAAACAGACAAATACATTATGTAAATGCACATATTCATACAGAAATAAAAATAACATATACATGCAGCATAGACAGGAAATACCCATAAATATAAAGACAGTTATAAACCACACATAGGATAAACCCATAAAAATAAACACATAAATAATAATGCAACATATAATTTAACACACAATTGACACTTATCTTGTTAAGAATATCACCAAATGTGTGCAGACCTTCCATGAACCTCCCAGCCTTAGACCAAACTACTCATCACTCTTAGCAGTGGATCACTCCTGAGCTGGGACTAAACTCCACCCGGGTAAAGGGATTCCTAACCAGGTAGACATATCTCAGACAACAGGAAAGACTCTGTCACAAGTGCAAAATCAAACTAACAATGTATAGTCCCTCATTCCCCACATTCCTGTCCCACCCCAGGAAATTTCTCTACTCAAAATTCCCTCAACTTCTCCACTTCCCTTCCAAGGCTTCAGCAACAGGCCAGACATGAATTCTTAGAGCCCTGTAGCTACAGTTTAACACCTTCGGGAAATCAGTTCCCATAAATTCTCTCACCCAAAGAGAAATTTCTCACGGGCCTGACAACCTGCCTCTTCAGTATAAATTTTAGTCCCAGCTCGGGGGTGACCCACTCCTGAGAGTGATGAGCAGTGTGGTTTAAGGATGGGAGGTTTGTGGAAGGTCTGCACATATTTGGTGATATTCTTACCAAGATAACTCTCAATTGTGCGTTAAATTACATGTTGCATTATTATTTACATTTTTATTTTTATGGTTTTATCCTATGTGTGGTTTATAACTGTCTTTACATTTATGGGTATTGCCTATCTATGCTACATGTATATGTTACTGTTATTTCTGTATGAATCTGTGCATTTACAGAATGTATGTGTCTGTTTTGAGTTATATATATAAAGTTCTGCAATAGTTTTTGTGTGTATATGTTTTAGTTTGCACACAATTCAAATACTTTTATGTGGCATAGACCAGTTGGATGTTGGGGATGTTACAACCATTAAGACATAGATGAGGTACAAGACACTTGTCTTTGGTATGGTTAAGAGAAACAAATTGTGTTGAGTTATGAAAAACAAATACAAGGCTCATTTTGGTCAAGACGTGGCATTCTATTGGATTCCCCAAACAATTCCCTTGGTCCTAAATTGAGACTTATCATGTCAACCCATAGTTGTTTAGAATTAATAAAGAAAATATGATTGATGATACACATATTCCTTTGTCTTATCAAATGAATCTATGACTTCCAGGATGACCTCATTGGAAGGTAACTCAAAATCGAGGAATTCATGTGAACTTGGAGAGTCAACAACCTAAGTGGGTGGAGTAAGATGATAATATCCCATGATCAATTGTTGGTACCATGTCCCACAAAGGAAAAATGAGTGTAAAATCTCCTTCTCAAAAGAAATTGAACACGTAGGATATGATGCCTCATGATTCACCCATGGCAGGGTATACTCCACCCAAATACTAGGAATGTAAAATGGAGTAGTGTTACAAGGAAAATATCTCTATGGCCAGGGGTAAACGACAATAGAGGGAAATGACTACATAAATAAACTCTAATCTCAGGTATGCTATATAATAAAATATGCTAACAAGACAAGATAAAGAGCCTCCCTCATCTAGATGTTTGATGAAGTCCACCGTTGAGCACTTGACTCAAAGAAATAGACCTACAACTTGTCCTTAAAAACCAAGAAACACAAGCATATGGTGATAATATATAAATCTATCACATTCAATAGCATAATCCATCAACATTCATAATAAATATCCCCATGGAATAACAATTCAAATATTTGCAAGAAATTAATTGGACGAGAAAAGATTATTTCTATTAAATTGTAATCAACAGAAGTTAATGAATTACAAGCTTCCATGTTGGTGCAGTTCAAAACCGAGAAAATAAGTCCCATCTAGCTGGGCCTCCACCACTTCAATCCTCCACCAAAGACAATCTCATATAAGAGAGACAATGAGGTTTGTTGATTAAGGTTAGTTGTCATTGATGTCAACCCTTGAAGAAAGCCCCATAGCACAAAGGTTGGGTAATGGACCCAAGATTGTTTGATGTAAATATGACTCATTATTGTCTTTTCATGGTTGATAATAAGTAGAAATGGATGAACTCCAAACTTTTTCCCTTATGGTGAAAGCCCTCACGGGAAGACGCTTTGTGGATTGAGTTATCCTAGAAGTATGGTTAGAGAACCCATGCTTATTTGTGGAATAATGAGATGAATGCCAGTGAGTTTTTCATTTCAACTATCCTAGATGGATAGTTATTTTCATGCCATTTCCAGTGGTATGTGGAACGTCACATAACTCCTCATGGTTAGAGAGTTATGGCCATGAGAAGTTGGAGAACCCAGGTTTGGGTAATGGANAACTCCTCATGGTTTGAGAGTTATGGCCTTACGAAGTTGGAGGACCCTCTTACATCATCTAGAAGCCCCAAAAGGTCAAAGTAGTCAAAGTGGTTTAAGAGATTTTAGAAGGTAAATAATAAAGTGAATTGATGAGTGTACTATAATTCAAAGTGAATACAAAATAAATTATTTAAATAATAAATTTAATGGATAAATTAGAAGTGGGTTAACCCTAAAATAGGGAAAGTGGGCAAAGTGACCTAGAAGATGTTTTTAAGGAAGCTACTTGGAGAGTATAAATAAGAGGAAAGGCTCTCTCATTTTAGATACACTTGAGCATATTGAATACCTATAGGTGTCTGAGGTAAAAAAAAAATATCTAAGCCTAATTTCTGAGGGAAGGTGAAGAAAAGAAGGCCAGAATTCAAGGAAGGATAAATTCTTTTGATGATGTTTTCTAAGGTATGTTATTTACAGGCCATCTCACCATTTTCGTAATAACCTTTTTTCTAGAATGAATCAGACCGTGAAATTTATATTCCATTGAGGAAACATATCCAAGTATATGCGGTAACAAATTCGTCTTGTGGGTCGTTGTATTTTTGGAGTTACACTCCATGGAAAATAGGGTTCGTGGCTAGTCCTAAAACTAGTCAAAAACAGGTGTTTTGGGTAAAAATGTCATAACTTATTCATAACAGATCCAAATTCTATAAGAAAAAATGTGTTGGTTAGAGTACAATATTTAGTATTTTTTTTTAATAGTTTCAAATATATTCAACAAATATTTTTTGCGGGGCACTCTCTACAAGGTCGCTCTCTAGAATAAGCCAGAATTCAACAAGGTATGCCATTTTTGATATAACTACTTTTTTGAGAGGTTCCAAGTAGTGACACCTAGAGGAATTGCATAAAACATATTGAAGAACATTGTGTATCAGTTTCAGATCTTTATTCATTATAGGTACAAAGTTATTATTATTTCAAGTTAGGGTTGTTGACTAATCCAAAACTAGTCATGTGAGACTAAAGAAAAGTTTGATGTAAATGATAGTCTCTTGTTGTTTAAAGTTAAGGAAAGTTTGCAGGTATGTGATCATATACACTAGGTCTATTACAGAGTTATAAATCATATTTTTATGATGAAATTGATGAGGGATTTTGGTTGAGGTACAAGTTGGGTACATGGTTGAGACAAGTAGTTGATGAGTTGGCACATACATGAGGTGTATAGTTGATGATGTTGGTACATATTGATCAGTCATAGTTGATGTGT
>JASDQU010109234.1:114610-134309 GCA_032191745.1 Picea mariana
ATGTTTAATGCTAATTGATGAGTTTTTGTGCAAGAGGGAAGTTTTGGGAAAAAGATCCCCACACTCATTCACCCCCCCTCTAAGTGTGGTAGGTGTGTCCAACATACTTCATGTTATTAGTTGATGATTAAACAAGAATGACTGCAGTTTTCTTTCTGAAGAATAAGTAAGAATCTTTTGAAAAATTCAAGATCTACAAGGAAATGGTTAAAAATGAAATGGATTCAAAAATCAAATGCTTGAGATCTGATAATGGAGGAGAGTTCACATCAAAGGAATTTATGGACTACTACAACAATCATGGAATAAAAAGGAAATTCTTCATTGCTATGACACCTCAACAAAATGGAGTTGTTGAAAGAAAGAACAAGACAGTACAAGAAATGGCTCGAACAATGTTAATGGATTCGAAATTGACAGATATTTTTTGGACATAGGCAGTGCATACAACAGTTCACATTCAAAACAAAGTAATGATCAAAAACAACATTGAAAAAACTCTTTACGAACTATGGAAAGGAAGACCAGCAAATGTAAAGCACTTTAGAGTTTTTGGAAGCAAATGCTATATCAAAAGAGAGGATGGCGGAATGGGAAAGTTTGACTCTCGTGTGGAAAAATGAGTACTTTTTGGTTACTCAAGTACAAGGAAATCATACAAGTGTTACAATCTAAGATTGAACAAAGTTGTGGAAAGAATCAACGTAACAATTGATGAAACAGGTAGACTAGAATCAAAGGAAGAAAATGAATCAATGAAACAACCCTTAGAACAAGAAGCAGAAGATGAAAAAGAAGTAGAAGAGGAAGATAAAGAGAATCCGACAGAAGCAGAAGAGCAAGTTCAACAAGTGTCTCCAAAGACACCTAATAAATGAGTACAAAAGAATCATCCTTCAGATCATATTATCGGAAACAAAGATGCAGGAGTTGAGACTAGAAGAAGAATTTGTTCACTAGAACAAACACACCTAACACTCTTATCTACAATTGAACCAAACTATTTTGAAGAATCCATCAAGGATGAATCTTGGAATAAGGCTATGGATGAAGAATTGGATCAAATAGAGAAAAATGACACTTGGAAACTGGTTCCAAGACCAAAGAATAAGAATGTGATCAACAAAAAGTGGGGAATAAATTGAACAAAGATGGATAGGTTAGAAGGAACAAATCTAGATTGGTATGTAAAGGATATGCACAGGTTGAAGGAATCGACTTTGAAGAGACATTTTCCCCAATTGCCAGAATGGAAGCAATCTGTTTTCTTTTAGCTTATGCATGCTCCAAAAATATTAAAATGTATCAAATGGACATAAAATCAGCTTTTCTAAATGGGGAACTTGAAGAAGAAGTCTACATTGAACAACCAGAAGGATTTCAGTTGTTAGAAAATGCATATTATGTGTGTAAAGTAAAGAAGGCCTTGTATGGTCTAAAACAGGATCCTAGAGCATGGTACTCTAGACTAGATAAGTATCTGCATCAGGCAGGGTTCGTAAAAGGAAGTGCAAACAACAACCTCTACATCAAGGTAAGTCAAGGTAATATTTTATTAATTGAAGTTTATGTTGATATTATTTTTGGTAGTGATGATGACAGATTGAGCCAGAAATTTGCAAAAGATATGCAGAATGAATTTGAAATGTCGTTACTTGGAGAACTATCCTTATTTCTGAGACTTCAGATATGCCAAAGAAACCAAGGAATTTTTATTTCTCAAACCAAGTATATCAGATAAATGGTAAAAAGGTTCGGTATAGAAGATTTCAAACCAGTTATCACTCCCATGCAAACCATTTGCAAGTTGAGAAAAGATGATGATTTAAATTCTACAGATTAGAAGCAATATAGGTCAATGATTAACAACCTACTATATGTGACAACATCCAGAACAGATGTAATGCAGGTAGTTGGACATATGGCACAATTTCAAGAAGCACCAAAGGAATCACATGTATTAGCAATGAAGAGGATTTTCAGATATCTCAAAGGAACAAAAGAGTTTGGATTATGGTATCCAAAAGGAAAAGATCTATCACTTATTGCCTACACAGATGCGGATTGGGCAGGTTGTATTGATGATTGACGAATCACAAGTGGAGTAGCATTCTACTTGGGTGAGTGTTTGGTATCATGGCTAAGCAATAAACAATCATGAATATCCTTATCTACAGCCGAGACAGAGTACATTGCAACAACATCATGTTGTACACAGGTTCTTTGGATGAAACGAACTCTGAAAGATATATAGGTTGAGTATGCTAAGACCATTCCAATATATTGTGATCATACAAGCACCATCAATATCTCAAATAATCTGGTGATGCACTCCAAGATGAAGCACATTCCAATCAAGTATCACTTTTTACAGGAACAGGTTGCAGAAAAGAACATCAGAGTTGAGTATGTGGGTACAAAAGAACAAGTGACATACATCTTTACAAAACCACTTCCATGGGAAGCCTTTGAGTATCTTCTCCAGAGACTCAGAGTTATTTCTACTCCAAAATGAATTCTTTTGAATTCTTATCTTATATGTCTTAGATGTACACGAAGAAGCACCAAATGAAGACAGTTTCGTCAGGGGGAGCAGCCCCAGATGGAAAGATACCTTTGCCATTGATGAAAAAGGGGGAGAGATTTATCATATGCAGAGGATAGAGGCATGGTTCTAGGGGGAGAATATTTATCTGATGCAGAGGACGGAGGCATGGTTCCAAGGGGAGCATGAGTGATATGATTTCAGTATTGCATCAGAGTGTTGCCATCAATGCTAATGGGGGAGATTGTTGATTAAAGTTGGTTGTAATTGATGTCAACCCTTGAAGAAAGCCCCATAGCACAAAGGTTGGGTAATGGACCCAAGATTGTTTGATGTAAATATGAATCATTATTGTCTTGTCATGGTTGATAATTAGTAGAAATGGATGAACTCCAAAGTGGTCCCCTTATGGTGAAAGCCCTCATGAGAAGACGCTTTGCAGATTGAGTTATCCTAGAAGTATGGTTAGAGAACCCATGCTTATTTATGGAATAATGAGATGAAGGTCAGTGAATTTTTCATTTCAAATATCCTATATGGATAGTGCATTTCATGCAATTTCTGGTGGTATGTGGAACGTCACATAACTCCTCCCGGTTAAATAGGTATGGCCATGAGAAGTTGAAGAACCCAGGTTTGGGTAATAGAACGAAGTTTGTTTGATGGATAATGGTATGCAGTTTGATATATTTGTGAGTAATACTATTCTATATGGATGGTACATGTCATTCCATTTCTGGTGGTATGTGGAGCGTCACATAACTCCTCACGGTTTGAAAGTTATGGCCTTATGAAGTTGGAGGACCCTCTTACGTCATCCAGAAGCCCCAAAAGGTCAAAGTAGTCAAAGTGGTTTAAGAGATTTTAGAAGGTAAATAATAAAGTGAATTGATGAGTGTACTATAATTAAAAGTGAATACAAAATAAATTATTTAAATAATAAATTTAATGGAGAAATTAGAAGTGGGTTAACTCTAAAATAAGGAAAGTAGGCAAAGTGACCTAGAAGATGTTTTTAAGGAAGCTACTTGGAGAGTATAAATAAGAAGCAAGGCTCTCTAATTTTAGATACACCTGAGAATATTGAATACCTATAGGTTTCTGAGGTAACCAAAGGATATCTAAGCTGAATTTTTGAGGGAAGGTGAAGAAAAGAAGGCCGGAATTCAAGGAACGATAAATTCTTTTGATGATGCTTTCTAAGGTATGTTATTTACAGGTCATCTCACCATTTTTTCAATAATGATTTTTATAGAATGATTCATACCGTGACATTGAAATGAAATTGAGGAAACATATCTAAGTATCTGTGGTAAAAAAATCATCTTGTGAGTCATTGTATTTCGGAGTTACACTCCGTGGAAAATAGGGTTTGTGGCTAGTCCTGAAACTAGTAAAAAAATGATGTTTCGGGGACAAACGTCATAAATTCTTCACAATAGATTCAAATTCAGTAAGACAAAATGTGTTGGTTATAGTACATTTTATAGTATGTTTTGTAACAATTTAATATTTATTCAACAAATATTCCTTGTGGGGCACGCTCTACAAGATCGATCTTTATAATAAGCTAGAATTCAACAAGGTATGCCATTTTTGCTATAACTACTTTTTTGAGAGGTTTGAAGTAGTGACACCTAGAGGAATTACATAAAACACATTGAATAACATTCTGTATCAGTTTCAAAGATTTATTCAGTACAAGTACAAAGTTATGATTATTTCAAGTTAGGGTTGTTGACTAATCCAAAACTAGTCATGTGAGACTAAAGAAAAGTTGGATGTAAATGCTAGTCTCTTGTTGTTTAAAGTTAAGGAAGGTTTGTAGGTATGCGATCATATACACCAGGTCTATTATAGAGTTATAAATCATATTTGGATGATGAAATTGATGAGGGATTTTGGTTGAGGTACAAGTTAGGTACATGGTTGAGACAAGTAGTTGATGAGTTGGCACATACATGAGGTGTATAGTTGATGATGTTGGTACATATTGATGAGTCATAGTTGATGAGTATTTGACACATGATTCATACATAATTGGTACATGGTTGGTTGCACTTGTTGATGGTACAGGTTGGTGCATGGTTGATGCACTTTTTTTATGGTACAGGTTGATTACAGGTTGAGGTACAGGTTGATGCATGGTTCAAGTTTATTGGTACAAGTTTACAGTGGTATATCTCATAGTGATAGTGTTAAAGTGATTCCATCATTCTACTACTTCAGGGCAGTTGGATGGGGCAAGGACAGGTGGTTGAATCCACCTTTCAGTTGTTGCCATAGAACATAGGGGGTTGTAGCCTCCTTCTAGTTGTAGCCAGAGAATTGGGGAGTTGGATCTTCCCTCAGGTTGTAGCCTGAGAAACTAGGGAGTTGGAGCCTTCTTCCAGTTGCAGCTAGAAAACAAAGGAAGTTGGTGCTTCCAATGAATGTAATTCTTCAAGACATATAAGAAAAATCATTCAGTGGTTTTCTCTTGATTTTGTTTTCCACGTAAAACACTGGTGTACTATGTATGTGTGTGATTTTTCATTTCTTATTGTTCATTATTGGATAATAATTATACATTGATATAACACTTGGATTATTTGAAGAAAAAGGATTATAATTATGTTGTTATTGATTCACCCCCCCTCTCAGTAATCCAACAAGGTTCTCAATCAAGTAGGGAAGAGCTTGGGGGATGAACAATGTGTTTAGACTTAAAATGACAAAGGGATGCAGACTCAATATGAAGTGAATAATTTCTCCAGAGTAACTTTTCTCTCAAACTTGAATTATTCTCCTCCTTTCTATAGCTTGGATATGGCTCGTTTATAGCCTTCAAATGGAACTGAAGGTTCGATTTGGAATGTTTCCAGTATATGGAAGGTCAAGGATCATGGATCCCATGACGTGACGTGGAAACCCAACACTTATTTTTTATTTTGGGCACAAAACCCGATGTATGGAGGTTGTAATGGTGCAACCTGTGTATACACATGCTGTATAATAGTTAAGGAGAGTATATGTGGAAAAATATTGTTTTTAGATCTAGGACCTGTAAAAAGGGACTTCAAGTCTGCATAGGGAAATGGAAAAGGCCTTTTGAGAAAATTTTCATAGGGTGAGGCAAATATTTTTATAACACATGCCCCCTAATGTGTGAGTTCAGAGGAGTATCTACGATGGTTGAAATACATTATAATACCCAGAAGTGGAGTAATCGAGACTCAGTTGCAAGAAATAGTTTCTCATGAGAATACTGACTTTGCGCACATGGCTACAAATTTGAATTACATTGCAGAGCCATGTGAAAATATACCAAACAACTAACCATGGCCATGAATAGGCAATACAAAGGTGGCTACATGCCAAAGGTTGTCATAGTCACGAACAAGGCCCAGTAAAACCAGTCTCAAAATCAATCTGAATATATCTATATACAATGGAGTACAATCTGATATCCCATGATCACTAAAGTCACATAAGTATTGGTACAATGAAAGGTAGCAACAACTCAGGAAATTTGTGACTATAAAATGATGTATTCAAGTCTTCTACACAATCCGCCAAAGGTGCAAGTCTACATTGTGTGAATAAATGAGTTGAGGTCGAACACAATGAGACTTCATTTGATTACCGGTCATTGAGGTATACCATTAACAAACACGAGACAACCTATCGATGATGAAAGTAGGTGTCAAGGCACCAAGTACATTCTTACAAGGGTGAATAATGGTATCGGGGTCAAACACTCGAAGAATCCATCGATCAAGAGACATTGATGTATTCCCAACTATCGATTGTGAGAGAAACTACTACTAATGACTGCAAGCCTCTAGGTACTCATAAAACTCTAGGTCTTGTATCCAGATTAGATGCATTGAAGTCGATGGAAGGAGACCCACTGAAAGGAGAGCATTAAGGAATCTCTCATCATTCAACATGAGGTACAAATCAGTAGCTTGATGATTTGGAGTAAATCATACGAAGAACATGTTTCAAACCAACGAACCTGTGCATCTTTCTTGTGTTCCAGATGCAAGCGAGACACGAAAAATACCCTCTCAATAGAAGCCAATAAGAAAAACTGCTGACAAAGGTGAGGAAAACACCAATAAGGCTAATGTCATCTAAGACACTGCATGAATCCTAATGTGTGAATAGATTTCTTGCCATCAAACACAAGGGAAAACTCCTAGTCAGTGACCAATAATGAAATGTCGATTGTATCATATCATTGGTCACTGAAATGAGTGTCGCAAGTAAGAAACTAGTTCTAGCGGTGGAACATACGTATGCTCAATGCAAAGAGGTACATACGTGAGATGGGAATTAGGGGGAATGTTTCCTCTTGGTTATAGGGTGTCAATATGAAAAGGATATAAACAAGGATCTTCTTGGCTGATGATGCAAACTACTGGGGTGATAGGCTTATAATGCAAAAGCGATAACCAGGAATAGGCTCAATACTACAAGCAAGAGAATGGGATGCAATTACAACTGAATGCCAAAAAATTTCCTTTTTTGTAATCTTAGTCTACTTGGTTTGAAAAAGGGGTAAAATTACACCAAATAGACGTCCTTTCAAATCCAATTTATGAGTGTGAAAGAGACAAGTTCACTTGAAAATCTTTTCTCTTTTTGAGAGAGTCAGAAAGGAGCTTAAACCAAACTCGTTGGGAGTCCTCTAGGTATAGGTCAACATGCTTATGAGTAAGAAATGAAGTTCAAACGTAAAGTAATGTATTATCTACAAGGGTCTCTTGATCCTACAGACAAAAATCTTTGCATGGGCACCAAATGGAGTAGGGGATCTAACTAGGGTACCCACATTTGGTAAGTCTCTACCATTCAATAATGACACTTCTAGTTGTGGATATAAGGTTCCATGTCGTTATTAAATGGGCTCGTACCTAAGGCATATGAGCTACAGTCATAGGATGATGCAAGTGTGCATAATGGATTGGTGATATGTCGTATATGTTGGATGACAAAAATACATGTCTAAAGTTACAAACAAGCGACATGGCACTGAAAACCACAAGAATCCCTGGATAAAACCACCAAAACCAACTCCATCCACTATCATATTAGTCCATTACACCAAAATATTAGACAAAACTATGTAAAGTGGGTATTATGTTTCTATAAATAGTAAGAAAAAAAACCAAGTTTACTATACCATTTGTATTTTTTACCCAAATAGTGCATTTTGGACCAAATTTCCCCTGAATTTCAACTGTTGATTGTGGGAGCCATGAGGGAAAGAATCAACAATTGTTTGGACCAGGTAATTCATCTTGGTGCTCTCTTTATTTCTAGTGGATTCAAATTTGAAATTAGGTCTCCTTTTTTGAGCATTTTAGGGTGCAACTTAGAAACTAAGGTATATGCATGCTATAGATCATTGGGTCACATATATTCATACCTATACATGATTGTTTGCAAAATAGCCAGCGTATAAGAAGACCTATATGTGACTGTGTAAAATGTATCTCATGTACATGTCCTTGGATAAGGTTTATAAAATGTTGCTAACTCAAAACATGGTTTGAATCTTGCAGGATGGTGCTAGAGTGGAGAGAAAGAGAGCATGAAGAGGTGGATGTTGTAGTGGAGAGAGATCCAGGGGCCTAGATGGCTTTAAAAAGATGTGGGATATACAAGTTTTGGGATCTAAAGGGTATTAGGGATCAAGTGATACTGCTTCAGCTTCTCGTGAACTATTGGGATCTCGATACTAAGACCTTCAACCTTGATGGACAACCATTGAGGATTGAAGTGGAGGACATCTACTTCTTGACAGGATTGTTGTGTCGGGGTGAGGTGGTCAAACTCAAAGCCTAGGGAGCTGTGAGTGGAATGAACATAGATGATTTCCTAGCCACTCATTGCATTGTAGGGATTAAGAAGGTAGAGAGACAACTCCCAATCAGAGTGATCAACAATCTGATTCTCAAGATTGTTGTCCTAGTGTTGACACAGATCACATGGTCGAACTCTTTGCACCAGAAATAGAGGCCACTTATTTTCTAATCAGTGGAGTGCTTGCGACCCATGTTTTATGATTAGTGCACCTCAGTGCTGGCTAACATGAAGAGCCAGCTGACAGACTGCAAACTGGGTAGAAAGAGGAAATTTGGGTTTGCATCTATGCTGTGTAGTTTTTCTTTGAGTGTCTTACAGTATTCATCCCTAGAGTTGAGATTATTTCATATGGACCTCATGATCCATTCATGGCATGGTGAACTGAGGTGATGAGGTGACAGGGGGTGGTAGGGTGCCAACACCCTACAACGATGAGTTTTTCTTTTGGTGGAGTTGATAGGGGATGGATCTGGAGGGATACCCTTACACATGGATTGACTTCAAAGGATATCTGAACATGCCTTTACCACCAATTTATTCCTAAGGAGACATAGGTATGCCAAGTTTTTGAATATCTCATTTGTTTGTATTTTTGTAAAAGAAAACAAAAATATTTTTGGATGATGTCAGTACTAAACAAGTATGTGATGTAGACGTGGGTCCACGATGGTCGAACGAACTTCCACGACATCGGTGGAGGCATTGGGGGGATGAGCCAGTGGGAAGGGATGTTGATAGAGTGATTCAAAACATGCATGGAAACCTATCTTGTTTGAAGCAGAGGATTCCCATGGTTCAGGTAGAGGATCTGTCGGAGGTGATGCAATGGTAGGTGGTAGGTTTGCCTCATTCTTGGGTATGACTCTTTCAACATCTCACAAACACCATAGTATTCTATCATGACACACATCTAGTGGCACGGGTGTAGATTTCATGACTATTGTATGATCGGTCGGATATGTATTTTGAGGGTATCAGACCCAATTTTGTACTACAAAATCATATTTTTTGGAGAGATAAAATATATAAAAACATTGATCTTCGAATTTACTTATGTTACAATGTGTACTTTGATGAAAGTGTTTTATTTGATTTAGTTATGTGAAAATTCGAATCTAAAACAAAATTAGCATTGCATTGGATACATAATCAGAACTTCTAGGTATGTGATGATAAGTAATAAAACCAAAATGTCGTTCCAAAATTTGTACCCATAAGAATCGTCGAAGTAGAGAAGGTTCACACACATAGTAACTGTCATTCAAATGACATACTACTATTTGGGAGTCTAGGAGAAATTCTAAAGAGTGAATACCATGTGAAATGTCATCACGCAAAAGTTCTATAACAACACTATATTCAGCCACATTATTCATGGATGGACCTAGGAAAATGCCACCTAAAGACACCAGTAGACCCTCGGGTGAGTAAACAACCCAAGTGAAGGAAGCCAATTACATGTATGACGACTGGCCCAATTTGCGAATCCTAAGTGGACCGAAGACTCCATTGACACATGCCAACCAAGGGAAAACTTGATAAGCAAGCTAATGATAAAAAAAAGGGAAAATATATATACACTAAACTATATTAGTATACAAAGAGTTACGCCCAAGATTGGGGCTCAAGTGTAGTATATTTTCAAATAGAGCCCATTCCTGGGCTCAACCAACATGTTCCCTTAAAAATATTCTAAGTCATAGGCTCCTTTTTCTAAGACATGTCACACAATATAGGGACCGTGCCACATGGGTTTTAACTTTCTTGCCCCTAGTGGTTCTTTGGCTCCGTCAAATAGAAGGACCAAGTCACCCTCAAAGTACTTCCAAGGACAGACAAACTTATCATATTGGACCTTGACACACATTTTATTTGCTTCAATAGCCGTGTAGGCATCTCGACGCTGTTCATCTAGTCTCTCTAGGTCTATGAGGCGTTGTTCAAGATCGGAAGTGTCGGGTAGGAGCGAAACTACTAATATAAGAGAAGATATTTCACATTCAATAGGTAGGATCGACTCCACATTGTGCACTAACTAGAAAGGGGAAAAACCAATTGAAGTATTAACTGAAGTTCGGTATGCCAGAACTGCTAGATAAAGCATGATATGCTAGTTATATTTCCTTTGGATGACAATTTTCTGCAACATGGTCTTGAGAGACTTGTTTATAGCCTCTACTTATCTATTTTCCTAGGGGTGGTAAGGGAAAGAATGACTATGTCTAAACCACAGTTTTGATGCTAATTCTTTCATCATTTCATTCTGAAAGTGACTGCCACGATTAATGATAATCTCACTCGGGATTTCGAGCCTTGCTATAATTTGATTGAATATGAAGAAAACAACAGTCTTACCATTATATTTAGCTATAGGCATAGCATTAATCCAACTAGTAAAGTAATATACGACCATGATAATGTGTTGATTCCTCCCAACAGAAGTTGGGTTTCAATCCATAAAATCCACCCCCCACTTGGTGAAGGGATCGACGGTAAGGAATGGATGGAGAGGGGATGGATGCGAGTGCATTTTTTGAGTGAATACCTGGTAGGGGTGACACTTCTTAACCTCTTCGATGCAATCTTTAAAAATAGACGACCAAAAATAATTGGCTCGCAAAATTTTTTGGGTTGTCGCAAGCCCAGATCGATGACCACCACAAGCCCCACTGTGGCGATCATTTAGAATAGACTCATCTTCTTCATGATTCAAACAATGATGTGTGATATTTTCTACTCCTAGGTGATACAAAGTGTTTCTGATGATAAGGTAGTTCTTATCATGGTATCGTATACACAATCGATCCTCTTATGAGAGATGATGAGAGAAATTCAAAGTTTGAAGATAGACAACAATTCTCCATACCAGGGGTCTGAATATGAGACAAGGAAAATGTGTACATTCACAAATGAATCAAAATGAATAACATCCTCAGCTAACTGAGGGAACTTGGATATTAACTCTGCAAAAACTAGTGATTTTTTGGACTTCGCAGAAGCGAAATTGAGATCAAATTCTTGTAGAATGAAAATCCATTTATTGTAGTTTCTCCTTATGATACACCTAGTAAGGATGTATTGAAATGGATTGAAATCTACAACCACAGTAGTTTTGCAAAGAAATATATAGTGTCGTAATCATTGAACTATGTGAATGACAACCAAAGCCAACATTTCAACATGAGAATATTCGAGTTCAGGGCCAACTAACTTTTGACTAAGATAGTAAATGATGTGCTCATGGAGATCCTCATCCTCCTTAACCAACACCATACAAATCATCTCTTTGGACGTGGTGACATAAATCAAGAAATATCTACTGTAGTATGGAGACTTCAACAGAGGTGTCGATACCAAGGATTTCTTCAAAGCATCGAAGGATTCCTAGGCTCACTCATCCCAGATAAAATGAGTGTTCTTCTTTAAGAGATGCATGAAACCCTTAGTAATATTGGCATAGTTCACTATAAACCACCATAAAATGTTATATTTCCCCTATAAACCTTGAATTTGACGAATAGTGCGTGGGGGAGGAAATCGAAGTATTGCCTCAACCTTTAAGGGATCTACCATGATCCCAATATCATAGACTAAAAATATTAGAAGTTGACCTGACCTAATGAAAAAGATGCATTTATGATGGTTCAAATGGATGTGATAATGGAGACATATTTCAAAAGATATCCGAAGGTTTTTAGGGTGATTCACTCTCTTACGAGAGTGAGCAGCGAGATCGTCGAGATAGGCTTCGACTATATGCTTGAGATCATGAAATGTGAAGGTCATAGCTTGTTTTAAGGTTTCTATGAAGTTATTAAGGATGAAAGGCATCTTCTGGTATGAGAATGTATCGCAAGGGAAAAAAAATTCCATCTTATGTTAGTCCTCGGGCTTAATCTAAATTTGGTTATACCCTGAAAATCCATCCATAAAACAAAAACATTGCTTCCTGCACATTCATTGAGAATATGATCAATGAAGGGTGTTGGGAAGTTGTCTTTGCGACAAGCTTTATTCAGGTCATGAAAATCCATACATACGTGGATGGTTCCTTGCTTTTTATTCATAGGAATGGGATTGGATACCCATTTAGTCAAGGGAACCGGGTAGATGAAGCCAATGTTAAGCAATTTTTCTACCTCTTCCTTAATAGCAAGGGCCTTCCTAGGATTGACATCTCTAAGTTGTTATCGAACATGCTTAGCATCCAGGTAGGTTTTAATCTCATGTTCGACAATTCAAGGGTCAAATCCCGACATCTCTTCATATGACCTAGCGAATACATCGCAAAATTCTTTAAAGAGATCGATGTAGATCATAATTTCTTCTAGAAAATAATCTGCACCGATGTATACATTTTCAACCTTGCCAAGAATATGATATATATCGATCGTGATGGTGGGAGAGATACTCACCATGTTTCCCTCATCATAAATCTCATGCATATCAAGTGGAACTACGACATGACCGACTATCTCATTCAAGGTAGATCTAAAATCATCTTGTTCGATTCTAGCAAGTTATGGGAGAAAATAAGAGCGATCATGCATATCATCCCATGGATTTTCAAAAACATTCATGGCCTCTACAATAGCTTCAACTAAAGGTAAAGTCTCATCGAGTAAATCATTTGAACAAGATGATGAAGTGGCCCGCACAGGATCATCCTCGTTTGCATGCGAGGTAACAGGATTTGTATCGGCAAAAGAGTCAAGATTAGACTGATACGCTATCTCTGTTGCCAATACTGGCATGGCCATTCTAGTATGTGATCGACCTTCACAATATGCAGTCGAGGAAGGTACGGTCCCAGTATTGTTAAAAGACAAAGTGTAGAAAGGAACATACCTCTTTGACGAAGCAGACCTACTGGACATGGCGTATATATGATGAACCGGTGCCATGAAGTCAAAGGTACCCATAAGGGATGAATACATTCTGACACCGATATTATGATTTTTTGGATAAGAATTGTCGATCATAGGGATAGATGGTTGAACCAATGAATTAGGGCTAGCATACGCAAAGGACAACTGGTCAATTTTTACAATCTTCCCATCGCGAGGAAAGAAAAGAGTGCGGAAGATGGATGATACGATTGAAGTCATAGAATAAGTCTAATTGCATCCTAGTAACAAGTTATAGTCGAGGGGTGCATTAACCACCTCGACATCCACCTCTACTGACTTCCCACCTAACTGCCCCAGGAAGGCAGGAAGAATACCGTGAGGGTGGAAGGAACGACCACCAAAAGCGGTAAACATGGTCAGAGATTGAGAAAGAATCATAGAGTCAATGTATTTCCAACATACCTGGGACATCACACATGTTGCATTGCCTTCATCAACAACAATATGTTTGATGGTATACTTTGAGTAACCCAAGTGGGTTTAGAATTCTACATGGTAAGGTAAGCGAGGTTTCACATCTGTGATGTCAAACTTCATAACATTAGAGCCACAGGGATCTAGACCTCCTAATGTAGATATAAAGGCATTCGTCTGTGAAGGACATGTATGGAGTACTTCCAGAGCCAAAATTATTGGACACACCTACCACACTTAGAGGGGGGGGGGTGAATGAGTGTAGGGCTCTTTTCCCAAAACTTCCCTCTTACACAAAAATCCTTAGTTAACATTCAACATTTACTCATTACTCATTGCTATCATTTATAACTAATTACATGTGAACATATATCAGCAATATATCATCAACAAATCATCACCACAAAGAACACAAAGAACACAAGATGTATGTAAATTTTTTCCTTTTATTATGGACAAGAATCCGGGGGTTTTTCAACAACAACTGAATATAGTACAACTCTACAAGAGCACCATATCTATAATGAAAGACTCAACTTACACAATCATCACCAACTGAGATGAGGCAACAATCCTCAACAAATATCAATCTGCAATAGGTACGCGACCTGTCAGTAGTGCAGCCCGCGTGTGTACACGACTAGTGTATACAACAACCTGTGTATACCTTCTGAGCTATTAGGGTTTATCCTTCAATATCAACTAAGATCCTTTGCAACCAATATATCATTCTCTTCTATCTCTAACTGTCCAATTTGACCACCAACCAGTCACAACACATCCAAGCTTTCCAATAGTCTACTCATTCTCCACAATCAATCAATATGAATGCTATCTCAATCATGTATAAACAACTAGTATACCATAGAAATCATGTCACCATTGAATCACAAGAGTAATTCTCACTCCATCAACCAAATCAACCAAACTGAACCACATCATAGAAGCCATACCAAGAATTCCCTAAGCATTCACAACACATCAAACAATAGTATCCATTANTTTTATTACGGACTTTAATCCTTGGTGTTTTTTAGCAACAACTTAATAGAGTAAAATTCTACAAGTGCACCATCTTTATATGCAAGACTCAGCTTACATCCTCAGCACCAACTGAGATGAAGCAACAATCCTCCCCAAATATCAATATGTCATAGGTACGTGACCTGTCAGTAGCGCAGCCCGCGTGTGTATGCACCCTGGATCACTACAACCCTCGTATGTATGTGGTCAATGTGTGTTACAACCTACGTATCACCTCTAAGAAATTATGGTTTTTCATTTCATCACATACTCAGATCCTTTGCAACCTGCAATCATATTCTCTTATATCTTTCACTATCCAAACTGACCCACAGCCAGTCACAACACATGCAAGCTCTCCAAAAACTTATTCATGCTTCTCAAACATACAATATAAATGCTACTCAATCATGTATAAGAAACCAATATACTATAGAAATCATATCAAAAATGAATCATAAGAGTATTGCTCACTCCATCAACCAACATAAATCACATCATAACAGCCATACCAAGAATGCCTTAAGCATTCACCATACAATAACCAATAAGACAATAATATAACCATACCAGAATTTCTATGGCAGATCTGATCCCATAGAATGCATATCTGAAACCTGCTTCAGTCTTCAAGAGCTTGTCCTCAGCTCAACCACCAATCTCCATGACTTCATCTACTGTACATGCCCTGTCTTCATACAACCCGCGTATCTACGTGCCTTGGCTCACTGTAGCCCGCATACACCTCAAAAACTAGGGTTTATAAACATTTGAGACTTTTTCCATCATGATCTTTGACATTTTTGAAACTTTGATGCATCCATGAGATCCTTCTCACACACTCTCTCTCAGAATAGATCTTGAATTAATGCTCAAGAGATACACAAGAGATTTTCCCAAAATTTACATTTCACAAGAGAACCTCGCCTCTTATTTATACTCTTCATCTTCTAGGTCACTTAATCCACTTCCAGGTCATTTAACCCACTTCTAGGTCACTTAACCTCTTTTCCTCATTTTAGGATTAACCACTTTCCATAAATAGAAAGTTCTCCATTACTTTATCATTTAAATATTCCTCCTTGACTTTGTCACCTCGCTTTATCATTTAAATAATCTTCTTTGGTTTATCACTTTACTTTATCATTTAAATAATGATTTCTTTTTTCAAGAACTTTCACTTCTTTGACCTTTTGCTGCTTCAAGCCTTCATATAAGGTTCCTCCAACTTCGTAAGGCCATAACTTTCAAACCATGAGGAGTTATGTGACATTCCACATACCACCGAAAATGGCATGACAATCACTATCCATCTAGGATAGTTTCACCAACAACTTCATTGATCTTCATCTCTTTATTCCACATTCAAACATGGGTTCTCCAACCATTCTTCTAGGATAACTCAATCGTAAAGCATCTTTCCGTGAGGGCTTTCACCATAAGGGGACCACTTTGGAGTTCATCCATTTGTGCACCTTATCAACCATGATAAGACTATAATGATCACTTTAACTATGCTTCATATATCAAAGAAACCACATTGATCCATGTTCATCTTTGCATCATGTATCAATGACAACTCATTGATCCATCTTCATCTATGCATGACATATTTATCAAGGAAAATACATTTTACATTTGACATCAATCATCAATCAATCAATCCTTTGAAATCACATATTACATTTGACATCAATCATCAATCAATCAATCCTTTGGCATTAATCAATCAATCAAACCATTGGCATCAATGACAACATGATCCAACAACCCTCGAGTTGTAGACATGATGTAACATGAGATAGATTTACCGACAGTGTTCACTTGCACATACAAATACCCACTTCGCCACCATTAGGGATGAAAAAAAACTCATTTTCTTACATCAATTACTCACTTTTAAATCGTGGAAATTGACTTATAATCCTAGATTACTACTCTACTGGATATTGGCTATGTTTCTAATAGTTTACTTATTGATTTTTATGGTTGGAACTTGTTGATGTAGAAAAAATTTTCTACAACCATAAGGATTCCCTAACACTTTGTTGATAACTTCATTTGGTAGCCCTAATTTACCGTCAAAGTTAATGCCTAAGTATTGAAAAGTTATCATTGTTTTAGTACTTCATTGTCCAATAATTAATTGACAATTTTGATGGTTAAATATGCAGTAACTAGATATTGTTCTTGCTGATACATATTTTTGTTGATTGCTGAAATATAGGACAACAATATTTTCTTTCTTTTCCACTTCATTTTACGCTTGTATATTGGTAATTTCTCTTGTCTTGGGTAGGTACAATTATCTTCTATAACTAATTAAGCACTTGAAACCATAAACCATCATCGAGACTCGTTATCAAGGATTTTCTCACTTAGTAACTTGACCTATAGGGTATTCACTTCTATACTCTCACTTTCCACTTGATTAACCCCTAGGGTCACCTAGGACTCCCCCTTTTGTTGGATTATTTCTTCACAGAAGTGAGGAAGGGTTTATTTGAGGTAGTAGTGGGTAAACTCTCCCACCGTTATCACCATATAGAGGATTGGGTAGGGATTTTCCCAAGCTACAGTTTGCGTGGTAAAATTTTGGCACCATTGTCGATGAGGATTTTGAATCCTATTTTGTGCCTTAATGACACTTTGGAAAGATTCTTTATTAAATCCTTTACCCCTATCTTGACAAGCGACTCCACTTGAAGGATGTTGCCCTTCTACTGTTGATGAGATATTCTTCAGGATTATCTGGTGACTCCACCTTCCAATAACTAACCCTTCCCTGATTCCCCCATTTCCATACTTTGATGAGCCTTGATCTCATGTGGAAACTCCATTGAAATTTTTATCTAAGTGATGGAAATATGTCTCTGTGGCGTTTTCATGAGGAATACAAAGCCTTGGATTTCCAGCCTGTTTATTGGTAGTCCAATAAATTCTCAATGAAATAATTGATTCATGTTCCTAAGTTCGACGATGATCCATTAGCGTTTGTTGCACATGTCATCGAGTTTGTTGAATTCATCATACACTACAAAATCATGATGAATTCATTGAGCTTGTTCAAGCCACTCTCATGCTCAAATTTTTATCGGCACCATATCATGGCTGGTCTAGAAGATTATGGGGCTCACGCTACCAAACGAAAGAACTTTCATATTGGTACTTTTGGCACAGATTTGCGGCTAAAGAAGCAACGTTTTCTAATACCCAGAGGTGTGTTTTCCTCTAAACCTATAATTGTTCCTTACCCCATTTTTTTTTTTGGGGAAAATATTCAAGTTTTCTTGTGATCCTTTATCTAGTCTCAGAATTGGGGAAGCGGTGACATTTTGAGAGAAGACAAAGAACAAGCCCTTGTGGATGAAGAAATCGTTGAAGAGGGTCCTATGGATTTGTTGACACTAGATCTTGTTGAAACATGTCATAGGTTAAATTCCTTATGTGCCATGATCATAGAGAAATATGGTTTCAGTGATGAACAAGACTTCCATGAAATGAATCATGTTGAATATCCACTTGAATTCGCCCTAACTTTTTTTATTGTTGCACACGAAGACAAGTAGATGGTCAATTCCAGTCATATAGATGAGCCATCATACAATATTCTCGTTCAGAGATGGATCAATCAGTCTTGCAGATGTTCTTTCTAACATGATTTCCTCCCTCCCACCCATCACCATGAGTTTCATTTCATTTCATGATTATATATATAACTATGCTCATGATCATTATGTGCTTGAATTATGTTTATTGTATTACATGATTAAGCATAGGGGGGTATTCATAGATGAGATGCTTAGCTGGATACATTGGTTATATGACTTCACCTAGCATTTCAAGACCTAATATATAGGGCCCCAAGGGCTCAGGTAAGTAGGCGGGTCATCTTGCTTTCCTTTCATTTGCAGATTTATTGCTCATGGTAGTTTAGCTGCATTTCATATTTAATTTTTCTCTACTTGCATATTGATTTCATGTTTAGTCTGGAAATTTTTGGGAAAATGCAAAATTTTCTTTTCTAGATTAGTTGTCATTTTGGGATTTTGATATATATGGATGAATGGTGATAGAACCACTTTGTATTTTATAGTTTTATATTTCATTGTAGACACATGTCCACCAAGAGATGTTGTGGTTCTCATGCAATCTACGACAAGTACAAGTCCCCAAGTAGGATCCAAATGTTATCCCCAACTCTTAGGGATAACTAAGGAGATGATATCTCGAGGCCCTCAACTTGCATACATGGAGTACCGAGAGACATCTTGACCAACAATGTCCACTTGCATAGACAAAGACCTACCTCACCACCACAGTTCTAGGTTCATCGTGAGGGTATCCACCACATCAGCTGGCTTCCAAAAGACATTGGGTCTTGCTCCACGAGGTACAAGTTAGGTATTATGGTGAGTATCATTTCAATATTTTAGACATTTGAATTTGTTGCATTTAAAAATTCTTTTGATTATGTAATGTTTTCTCAGAAATTATGTTGTTTGTCCTATTTCACTTTGGTGGTTGACATTGTGCCCTAGTAAGCGGGTCACACTTAGGGATAAGTGTGCTACTAGAAGGCCCTGTTGACGAGTCATCATGCCACTACTGAACATACTTGTCACTTTCCACACTTTATCCCCTCATCTCCTTACCTTTTTTTATTTTCAGGTGTACTAACCCAATAAGGGATTGTTCCTCAGTCATGGGAAGAAGGGGATAAAGACTCAAAGGCTTGTAGATGGAAAAAGACAAAATCCAATCATGAACCTTCTAGATGCTCACCTAGGGATACCGAGGACAATGAAATGGATGTCAAAATAAAATTATGGGATGCATAAAAAATAACTAGTACAAAATGAAAATCAAGATGGGGCATGTGTAGGCATCGTTTTTCTTGCGTAGGTAGAAGCCCCACACATGAATTCAACTTGGGGAAGCATGATGTGAC
>JASDQU010109234.1:135276-146538 GCA_032191745.1 Picea mariana
TATCATTTAAATAATGATTTCTTCTTTTAGGTCACTTTGACTTCTTTGACCTTGGGGGCTTCAAGCCTTCATGTGGGGGTCCTTCATCTTTGTAAGTCCATAAATCTCAAACCATGAGGTGTTATGTGATGTTACACATACCACCGGAAATGGCACGACAAGCACTATCCATCAAGGATAGTTTCACCAACAATTTCCTTGATCTTCATCTCATTATTCCACATACAAGCATGGGTACTCCAACCATTCTTCTAGGATAGATCAATCCACAAGGCATCTTATCGTGAGGGATTTCACCATAAAGGGACCACTTTAGAGTTCATCCATTTGTGCACCTTATCAATCATGATAGGACAATAATGATTCATCTTTGTATCAATCCACCACTGCATCATATACATTAACTATGCATTATGTTTCAATGAAAACTCATTAATCAATCTTTATTGATTGGTTTCCACTTGACATCTATCATTCTCATCAAGGACATACATTGTTCATAAATCATAAACCAATCAATTTTATCAATCAATCAATCCATTGACATCAATCAATCACTTGACATCAATTAATCACTCAATCACTTGACATCAATCCTTTGACATCAAAATAATCAAACCATTGGCATCAATGAAAACATGATCCAACAATATCCCCCTTTGGAATTGATGGAAATACCAACATTGATGTCAACACCAATCATTGATGTCAACATGTAGACAAGCCATGCTCTACATTAATAGTCATCAAATATATCAATATGACTATCTCTCCCCATTATTAAACATCAATCACATCAATGTGACCATTTCTCCCCCTTTGACATCAATGGGAAAGGTCCATTCTCCTCTTGGGGATGCTCCCCTTGCTTAAAATCTCTTTGGGGCTTCTCCCCCTATCTTGTTTCCATTGAATAATCTCTCCCCTTTTGAACAAGGGATATCAATTTGATGTTTTGCTGAAAATACATTGCTCATGCTCCCTCTATAACCATTGCTCCCCCAAGAATTATGCCTCTATGCTCTTTCCTCACGTAGAGATATCTTTCCCAGGTATGCATATGATAAGAATTTCCTCCTAGACTCATACAAAAAATGACTCCCCCTATGGGTATGTCACCCCCTATCTTCTCTGAAATATGAAAAATGTGCTACCATATAACGATCCTTGGACCTAGTCATGCATCAAACTCATTCCATACCAAGAATCATGAAACAAAAGATATGTCTATAATGAAAATAGAGAATCATGAACAAGATATCATCCATGGAATGTATCCACCATATGCCAACATGTGCATCTACCAATATTCCAACGTGTGCATCTACCAATTATGCCAAACAAATACCATCTATGACTGTACATTAGAAAATTTGGCTCATTTTGCGATGGCTACTTTGACACTGTTGGGACATTATGTCCTGGATATTGCGACGAATCCTAAGTCTCTGTAATGTCATTTAATGTCATGTGGAAATTGTGATGAACTTGAATTACCATCGCAAGAGCAACGACCCAAAGAAATTTCTCACAATTGCAACAAAAAAGAAATATCGTTGCTAATACGACAATATAGGCAACCTAAGTGAAACCAACATGTCGTCGCAATTGAGATGACCATTGTGATGACAAATTTCGTTGTCTATAAAGAAAATGCGTTGCAACAATCTCAGTGTTTGTCGTACTTGCGACAAATTTTTTTTTATGTTTATGTAACAAACACGTAACAGGAATTTAAGTTGTCAACGCACTTGCGTCGCATAAATATAAGTGGTCATCGCCATTGTGACGACAACTTTTCGTTGTTTATATTGCAAAACTGTCACAGCAATATAAGTTGTCATCACAACTGAGACGAAAACTTTCTTTGTTTATATGGAAAAAGTGTTGCAGCAATATATGTTGGCGTCGTAATTGCGACGACAACTTCTGTTGTTTATATGGAAAAAATGTCATGGAAATATATGTTGTCGTCTCAATGGCGACGACAATTTTCGTTCTTTATATGGAAAAATCGTCGTAGAAATATATGTTGTCGTCGCAATTGAAACAAAAATTTTTGTTGTTTATATGGAAAAAGTGTCGTAGCAATATATGTTGTCGTCACAATGGTGACGACAATTTCCATTCTTTATATGGAAAAAGCGTCGTAGCAATATATGTTTTCGTCACAATTGCGACGACCAATATTTATTTAAAAAAAAAATTTAAATATTATTATAGGATGTAATTTTAATATTAATATTACCATATCCTCCAACTGAAACATGGTTTCTCCTATAATTCCTTGGATAATGGGGATAGGTCTCAATTCCTTGATAATGTGCATGAGAGGACAATAAATCCCTTAGGCTCTAAACGAATCTTTCGGGGACCTACAAGGGCCATGGACAAGGCCACAAACCACAAAAACATGCCCTATATAAGATATCATTATCATTAGAGTGGCATGAGCATATCCCAACCTTCAATGAACATAAAATTTCTCAACATGTTTGGGACTTCATGAATTTTATGGAAGACCTAAATATTTCCCATGAGGATGTTATGATGTGGTTGTTTCCCTTTACATTGAAATAAAGTGAAATAGTGGTGGGATGTTCTTTGGTGCTATCATATATCATAGTGGTGGGTGTTCTTTGGTGATATCATATATCATTAGTGGGTGATTCATAATTATGTTGTTCATCTTATAACTCATACATATGACCTTTTGTTATGTACTAGGAGATACCACTTCTTATTGTCATGGTACAAAACCTTTATGATTGTATACTCCTTGATGGCACATAAATGGAGGCATGGTCTTGGGGCCTCTTTTTGCTTAATATGGTTGTTGTTCCAGAGCAGAAAATGGAGGATAACATGTTAAGATGTGGATTGTGATATAGATAATGCTATCTTGATGACAGTAATAACCATATGTACAATGTCAACAACACCCAATTTGAAATCTTAGATCAATATAAGTCACTTACTAATGCATGCAACCACAAATCACTCAAAGGAAATGTAATAATTATTTGATGAGAAAAGACTATTGTTCTTTTTTCATGTTGTCCCTAGTTTTAGGATGTATTTTTGTTCTAAGTAAGTTAGACTTCTACAGGAGTATCCTAGTTCCCATATGGAAGCATATTTGAGCACCTTTTTCCCCATCATAATCTCTAATTTTAACAAACCATTTTTTTTCTTCAAAGATGCATATCATTTGAAACAATCAAGATATTTTTTCTAACCTATTTACAGATATCAAACTCATAAAAGAGGTCACAATTATAAAATAAGTAATGTAAAGTTGGTTTTATCTATGAATGGTGAAGTTATAGGCACCTTTATCAAATTTTTATCTTTAGAACTGAAGTCTACACATTTTCCATAGCTCAGGTGCACTCATTGTAAGATAGTAACAACCATATCTCCATGTATTAACAACCTTGAGGACATTTACTTTTTAAGCACCTTTATCCATTTACATAATGAAGGTGGTTAAATTTTATATCTACAAGAATAGTTTGGAGATGTAATATGTATCTCCAGGTTGGGAAAAATGAAATTCTATTGCTAGAGCACCTCTGCAGAGAAACAATATGACGATGACCTTCAATCCATTTAGAGTATGAAGAATTAGAGGATTGGGTGTGTGCCACTCTTGGATAATTTGGTTGGTTTATTGAAGGACAACCCTTGCACACTTCTCTAGGAGAGTTTCATTAGATCCATTAATGTGAGGATTTGGTTAGGCATTGGAGAAATGGAGCAATTGTCTTTCACTATTGTCATAATTCACAAAGTAGAACTTGCATATGATGAATGGTACATTTCATAAAAATCATAGAGGCATGTTCAAAGCCAAATTGGAAGAGCACTCTCAGGATCAACCATAGAATTTGGTAAAAAATACATATTCTACTAAAGTGTTTGGCTTATAATGAGAAGCATGTAAAAATGACACCAAATTCTAGGAGAAATTACCCAAAAATTTTCCAATAATCTTTCTATGTGATTCTCTCATTAAAATGGACTTATTCAATCCAAATACACTATCATTTTGAGCTCAGGTTTCAAATTCATAGAAGTAATCTAGGTGCCAAGCACACTATAAGTTAAACTACTCTTGAGAATTCTCTCTTGATGGCCAGAAATCATTTTAAGTATCAATTGAAATCATATATCTTTCTTCATTACAAAACATGGGGAATCAAAGGAGTAAATTAAAGATATGCCAACTCTTAATAATGTCACAATTTCTTACACTACAATTACTATAAAACAATTATTCGATATAACACGTGGAACTTGTTTATGCCATGAATGGTTTTTGTTGTCCAAGACTCAAAATGAGATGACACATTCAAAATTTAAAAACCCAACCCATTGATTTAATGACAAATACAAAATGCAATATCAAGCTTCCAAAAAACCCAATTATATAAGGATGAATAAAAAATCACATCGTATTGCTAAAAATCCCATTCTAATATGAATTCCAACCTCTAACAAAAATGTAAATGCTTACTGAAACAACACCATAGGAAAATAAATGGTATGATAGATTTACATTGTTGCATTATGATTAAATTGATGTCACATGAAATATGCATCATGGTTGCACTTAAAATGTCTTTATTTCCCAAGAATAGTTCTTTTTGTTCAAGACTCAAAATGAGATGACATGTGCTATATCCAAGGCTTATTGTATCCAACATAGGTGAAATGTTTGGTATTCATAGGAAGGTTGATAGTATTAATGGGTTCAGTAGGGATATGGTGCATAGGATAAGTAAATGTCCATCTGGTGTCATGTCCTCATCCACTTGCTTTGATTGTATTGAACATGTAGATGTATGAAAATTTCCAATGCAGGGATTCCCTTTCTTTTATACCATTCATATGTTATGCAATATATTCTCATTTGAAATAGAGAACAAAGGTACATTCTACATGCCATATGAGAAGTGAAATTATCCATACTCTTGATTTGTGTTCTCTTTTCATGTTGTATTGAAGTCTATAAAAAGGTCTACTTCAGTTTTAAAGTGCCAACATAAATGTAACATGGTGCAATCAAATATAATGAAATTTATAACAAAAAATTCAAATAGCGGGAAGTTACAAAAAATCTAAAGAAATCATTTATGAAAGACACATTTGGATAATTGTATAATTATTCCATTGAAATAAACAAATTATATCCATCTTCAACCAATGATACAAGCATAAGAAACTATAAATCTGACTTGTTCTCATCTCGGTTTTGAGGACCAACAAAAAATCATAAATGAATATTTCTTATCACACTGAGTCTAAGATGAAGATTGAAGTTTGAGCTTGGTTTTTGGAATATATCCTCCCTACTAAAGTGTGATATCAATGTGTGAACTCAATGGAGCAATTGTTGAAGGTTAGGAGGGCTAAGCACATGCACTGAGAAAAAAGTCTAAAGTTACAGAGAATGGAAAACCTAATAGTTTCACTCCCTCCAAATTATGAGGAATCAAGAGAAAATGATGCAATATTATATAATTTTCCATATTTTTGTAGTTGACAAGTTTTTTGGAAGCCATTATAGGCTATATTCTAATTTTACTAGTAGGAAGAACCAAGAAGTAGATTATAATCATTTGTATGAAATAAATGTCCAATGGAAAAAGCTATGGAACAATTTTGAGTGAGAGGTATCAGTTTCCCTCCTTCTCTAACCCATATAATATGATGTGGTTAGGAATGTAGTGTGATAGAACATTCTAGTGAATTGACTAATTTATGAGAAACAAATTTCTTGTGTTTGACATTTTCCATGGTCAATTATACAATTTTTTTCTTGATCTGGGAATTATGAGTGAAGAGAGATTCCTTCTTCTTGTCAAAATATTTTTTATCGAGAGAACCAATTAAGGGTTGGTGGGGGTTGGATTGATAAAGTAAATATCTTTCTTTTTTCATCAACATCAATCGCTTTTGTTGCATGTTGGTATTTTGTAAGGAGGGATTTGGCCTTATTTGCCTAGAAAGTGCAGGATTCATCATCATAATGACCATATCACTTGTGATAGGAACACTATTTATTCTTCCATTAGGAGGTGGAAATGGTTTCCTCTTGGTCATGATCAGTTGTAATACCTTGCTTTAAACCCCTTATGTTTGGACATAGACCATGTGAATATGTGCTTAGTATATGTATAATTCTTACCTTGGTATCGAGTCTAGGGTACCATCGATATATAAACAAAGTGGACATGAAATAAGTGACCATGTAAAAATATTCCTAGTAACGACCCATGGCCTAGATCTTGCTAGAAAATTTGTAAATATAATATAGGCTATAATGTTTAATAGGCTATGGATATGATTTGATTGTGTTCCTAGTAAAATAAATATAAAATAGTATTGAATCACTAAGGAGAACACCTGGAGGTTTTATGGATTGACAAAAAGAAAAGGGATTGAAGAGAATGTGAGAGGGGCATAATTTATTCCCGAGTCAATTAAACATGACATTCCCCTAGGATTTAATCCAAGAGTAGGAAATGACATATTGAGTGAAAAATATTCCTCATTCTTATGGATTGATTCCTGATAAAATAATGTGAAGGAGAAAGTTGAATTGTGATTTGGAAGGAGAAAGTTGAAGCTCATTTTTAACTGCCCATTTTTCTCTAACAAGAACAAGAATCTTAGTGAGGGTCCACTTGAGAGACACCTGTAAACGAGTGTTGTGAGAATTTGACAGTCGCCCAACCTCTTAAATAGGTGGGTCCAACTCCTTAATAGATGAATCTAGTTTCCCCTTTTACCGTTGGGTTTGTGCAAAATGACTCACATAGTGATGGGATCCTGTTGACGGGTCTAAATTATCTTGACAACAACAAGGGGCACCCCCTACTACACGGCCCCAATTAGATTATGCATTGTTTGGATTAGGAGTCCCATCTGGAATTTGCCCTGACTGCCATTGATATTGTTTTTGGGGTTTTACATGGTTACAGACCGGTTTGTCGATGAGGATGGATGATGAGAGGATATGCAATGAAATGATGTAGATGAAGACTATGTATGAAATGAAAACTAATATATTACTAATCTAATTTAACCTATCATGTCTAGGAGCAAACTAAAGTAATCGACGGGTTGAAAATGAAATTGAATCCTACGTAAACTCCTACTTAGATAGTTGGAATGGAAGAGTAGAATAAAAAACAAACATGTACACATACATAAAACTAGATTAGTCCAAATTACAACAATGCACACATTAACAACTCAAAAAACTCAAGGCACAAAGATATTCGAAGCAACACTTAAAACTGTAGAATATAATAGATTACATAATAATTAATTCATAAACAAACTAGAATTCTTACATTCCATATGAACAACATTCATCTTGACTTGAAATAATTCACTTCTTATATTGCTTCAGACATAAATAATTACTTCTCCAAAAGTCGGCCCTGAGGGTTTCTCTGGTTGAGGGATTTTAGAGTTTTCATGTATTATGTGTCATTTTTTTTTCCGATTTTGAATTTAAGTATACAAGGAAATAAAGGAAAATTTCATGATGCAAGAGAAGAAAATGATTTACACCTTTTTGGAAATGTATTTTGGATCGTGGAGGTGACCACCCTTCAAACCTGCATTTTTCAAAGAAATTAAAAGGTTAAATGACTAAATAATAGCTAAACATTTATGACCACCCATATTGCTCGATTATGTCATCGCTCTATGATTTCAATATTCAACTTGTTACATATGCATTCTCAATCAAGGTATTTAGCATGTTTATGCATGGAAACAATTTGGCGCAGACCTATCGGCCCTTGGACCAAGATCCGCTCATAGGATCATTCTTTATCCCCTTGAGTCCAAGCGGCTCCTTCGATTCCCTGCTGGAATATGTAATTTATCGATCCACAGGTCCTTTTCGCAACTCACAATCTCTCGAGTTCGCGAGTTGTGACTCCCGACTCTTCCTCTCCATTCTCGCGATACCTAAGATCATGAAATGGGTACATCTCTTCCTTTGTCAGCGCCCTCCACGCATGACCACTGGATAGAATTAATCACTAGCACGTTTCGCTACTCGCCACTTCGCGAGTTGAAGGGTTGAGCCCTCATGCTCTTATCTCGTGAATCCCTGAGACGCGAGAAGTCAACGGAGTGTTGACTCCTTTCTCCAGTCGATGCATGTCCACCTGTTAGTCACACGGGCCCCACCTTATGGTTCTTCCACGTGTTTCCTTTGTGCCTCGACTCTCGGCACTTCGCTACTCGTGAAGTCAAAAACGACTCCTTTCAACCTCCGAACCCCCGAATGCACGAAATGCGATGGGGTTCCTGATACAACGGTCCTCCCATGACCTAGATCCAATGGCTATCCTCACTCCTCACAATTTCGTGACTTCATGACTCGGAGCACCCAACTCTTGGGCTCTTACCCTGTGAACCTTCGAGTTCGCAAGATCCTATGACTTCACCACTCGCGAAGTTGAAGAACTTCCCTTTCTGACCTCTGATGTCTGAATCCCCGATATGGGTGATTTTGCAACACATATCCTCCTTCTAAGGGAGGGCTCAGATTCTTTCGCGGTTTCACGACTTCACCTTTTGCAACTTTGGGACTTTCGGGACAAAAGTCTCGGCCTCTTGTCCTCTGATATGTCGAAATGCCGAAATTTCGACACGTCGTCAACGCGGGTCCCACGATGGAACTTCCCACCTTTTTTGGAGTTCGGACTTTGCGACTTTAAGCTCTCAGTTCTTCAACCCACGAAACCCCGAGATGCGATTACATGAGTGATCTAACGGCCCCTATTGGCTCAGATCCTACGGCTCTATTCTACCCTGAGCTTAAACAAAAAAAAAACACACTCACCGTAACCCTCCTTGCTCCTCTGCAAGATATAATGGTTCTTGGGACTTCACGAATTCCCTTCGGATAATTCCAACCATCTAACTCCTCTTTGACAACTTTTGCGAAGCGAACACAGTATTCCTTCACTGGAACTTGACCACCAGCAAAACAACGTCATTGCGCTTCCTTCCAACACTTTAAGGCACTAATTCTACTTGAGTTTGTCTTCGTCAACTTCGAAGATCCTATCCCTCCTGAACTTTCTCCACAACTTCGAGTCTTCAAGAAGACTCTTGCATGCACTCCTTGTGACAATTCTTCAAATACTTCCAAGTATTTGAACCTCTTCGACTATGTGCACTCCTTGCGACAATAGTCTTTCCACAATTTCGCTCAGGTTGTAACTCTGAGACTTCACTCGGACTACGCACTCCTTGCACGGCTCCTGTGCTTAACTTGCACTTCTACGAGAATGAGAACAATGTTATCCCTCCTGAGCTTGCAGAGACGAACTCTGACTTCTGTCTACACACACCTTGAAGATAATTTCACTGCACTCCTTACAGGAAAACTCTTGCTCAGATAGAGAAACAATTGAAACTCATTCCTTACTCTCCCTCTCTTTAGATTTCAGACATTAAATATGAAATAATACATTCATGCATCAAAGAAAATGCATAACAGAGAGTAACAAGCATACATCAATCAACATGTACAACATAGAAAGCAATTGGACACCATGAGTCTGAACTAAAGATATTTATATTTATCCAGAACTTCTGTTCATGGGTTTTTACTCTACACAACTCTCTTCTTCTACTCTCCTATGCTCTCTTGATTGATAATGTTGCTCATAATACAATGATACAAGTGAGGGTGTCTATATCCATTTTCCCTCGGGCTCCTAAAACTGTCTAATCTAAGAATTTAAAACTACCTACTTACATTTACTAGCATAAATGCCTCTTAGTCCTTCAGACGAGAGCGGGATGCTCAAGGTATGATTACAATCTACAAGTATGCTCTTCATTAATTGTCTCATTTAAGTTTTGCATATCCAACTTCAAAACATTTCAAACAATTCATCATGTGCCAAAATGCGTCGGTGCTTGTCCCCCACTTGCTTGTTGTTGGCGATGCTCCTGCATCATACTCCCTCGCTTGAAAATTTTCATGCGCTCCTGTCCATGAGCTCTTGCACGGTCTGTCCATGCTTCTGGATATTTTTTTCATTCTCCCAGCTGGCATCTTCAACTGGATGTCCCTTCCACTTGACCAAGAATTCAAAATATTCCCTTCTTCTGGTCCTCTTACTAACTCTTTTTTCCAGTATGCTTTCCATTTGTGGCTTCTCTACAACTGGCATCGGTTTAGTCCATTTAACCTCTGGTTGTTCACTTTCTGCTCCAGCTTTGTATGGGTACAAATCTGAGACATTAAATATCATAGAAATTCCAATCCCATCGGGTAATTCAATCTCATAAGAATTTGCCCCAAATTTCTTCTAGACCTTACATGGTTCAATCTTCTTCCTATTCAGTTTGTTATATGTCCCCTTCAGGAATCTTTCCTTTCTCAGATGTGCCGGAATCAAATCACCAAACTCAAATTGAAGTTGTCTCCTGTGTTGATTTGCTCTGCACTTATACTCTTGGCTCGAGTTCTGCAATCGCTCCTTCACCTGGCTGTGAAGTTCCTGCGTTGCTTCTGCGAAATCCTCTGCACTAGCACTCCTAGTTGCATTCTGTTCTGAATCTCTCAATTCTGAAACTCCTCTTGGCTATGTCCCATAAACTATCGGGAATGGACTTTGCCCTATGATTCTATTGATTGAATCATTGTAAGCAAATTCGACCTGTGGTAGAATATTGTCCCACTGACTGTGGTGTTCTGTCACCAAGCTCCTCAACAAGTCTCCCAAACTTCCGTTCACAACTTCTGTCTATCCATCCATCTGAGGATGATAAGTTGAACTGAACGATAAGTTTGTTCCCAGATTTTTCCATAAGGTTCTCCAGAAATGTCCCACGAACTTCATGTCTCGATCCGAAACTATGCTCCTTGGTAAGCCGTGAAGTCGAATGACTTCTTTGAAAAACAGATTCGCAATGTGAGTTGCGTCACTGGTTTTTTGACACGGTATGAAGTGTGCCATCTTAGAAAATCTATCTACCACTACAAAGATTGAGTCAAACACTCTTTGTGTTCTAGGCAGCCCCAATATGAAGTCCATGCTTACTGCATCCTTGTCAGGTATGGGTAACGGTTGATAAAAGCCTACATTTTGCCTCTTTCTTTTTCAATACTGACAAATTCTACATCTATTCACGAATTTTTTGACATCTTCTCTCATTCCTGGCCAAAAATATAACTCATTTAACTTTGAGAATGTCTTGTCATGACCGAAA
>JASDQU010109234.1:159463-175966 GCA_032191745.1 Picea mariana
TTTTAAATTCTTCTCCCATGTATGCGTAAGTTTTTTTATATAAAGGTTTTTCCGTTATTCACAACTAAGTGTTCTTCTTTCATTTCATATCTTTTATGAAAAATCATACAGTTACAGGAAAGAGCCTTTGTTTGTAGTCCTATCTCTTTCTTCACACAAAGTTTTCTCTTATGTCCGACCAAATTGAATCAGCCGTTAAAACCTCTCTTTAAATCTTTTCTATAATTTAACTGTTCAGCGATGACCGCACCTGCAATAATTCAACCTAATATCCAACTCGGAATCTCAGACCAAACTAACATCGCGTTAAATCTTTTCAGCACAACACTTAGAACTGCTAATACCTGAGAAGAATTAGAGCGTTCATGGGCAGCCATTGAGCAAGATATTGCAACCCAGGAACAGTTAGAAGTCAGACGACAAGAACATAGGAATCTTCACTAGCATATCCATACCAAAGTTAAGTAAATCTCTGTATCTACCATTATTGCAATTTCGGATGCCTTGACACTGTACTTTAAGCCTTAGTACAGACTCAGGAACAACATGTTCAATTGACCTAGATGTATTGTTTGTGGATATCCTCTCTAATCACCTTGGTCAAGGAGCTAGAATGTGACCGGTGGGATCCAAGGAGTATCTATAAGGGGGGAGACAATGAATAGGGATGCCAACAAACTAAAATAACAAAGAGGCCTTAGAGGAACAAATTTCCTCAACCTAGAGGGGACTGTAGAGGCAATCTCCTTTGATGAATAAAGATCCATTAAGGGGTATCTCTCCTTCCATGTAGTCAAATCTCCTAAAGTTCGAATCCTATGGAGGAAGGAGACAAGTGTGGAAATAGTTTTAAGGCACAATGGATGGGCCTTGTTGCCGCTCAAACTCTCTCCTAGAAATAAAAGTCCTAACCCCGATGGGAAAGCCTAGAGGCAACTCTTAGGAATTCCACCAACTATCACCTTTGTGGCCTTGATCCACTCTTTAGACTATTGGAAGGGTATCCTAGTCAAAGGGGGAATCCCTAAAGGTCAAGCTAAGCTATGTTGTTGAGTAAGAAAGATAAGCTCTCTAACTTGACATAACGAAGATTTGGGCAACTTGACACTACCCTCTCTCAAGGTAAAAATGTGAAAACACTAAGGACGTGATAAATTTATCATATGGATCTAAGCAATTTGCCATGTCATTATGATGATGTCAACATGGTTCAGAAATTTCCATGTCATTAAGTGACTCACGACTCATTTCAATAGAATATAGACAAAGGGATATCGATGTCTATGTATACCATCAAATATCCACAATGTAGGGAACCTCCACATCAACAACTTTGGGATCAATTAAAATATGCCACATATACAAGGGAGACAAAGAAGGGAGTTGGTTTGGATAATAGGGAAATTCAAAAAGAGATGTGGTAGGCTCAAAAATTCCATGTCATTATGATGATGTCAACATGGTTGGCTCATTAAACACAAGGTCCAATTAAATTCCACCACATGGAAATGCAACATCAACATGAATGAACTTGGAAGGACTAGTGTTGGCTCTAGAGTGTTCCACATGGGACCACTACACATTTTGAAAGCTAAGTTAGAAGACACCCTTATCAAAAAAATTCCAAGTATTTTGGAGAATTGGATTCAAACAAGATTTCATTAGGCTCTTATGATACTTCAGATCCATAGGAATTGAGAAGATTTGTCATTTCAAATATCTCCAATGCAAGAACTTTCTTAGAAACATGGTACCTAGACTTAATCCTAATGCATAATATTTTAGGTTTGGATGCCTTGGTGGGCCTGGGGTTCCATGGCTTAAGTTTGTTAGACAGTTGACACTTGCTAGAAGCATATTGCATCAGATGTTTTCATGCAAGAGAAATAGGGAAACCAAGAGAATTTAAGGATACAATGACTTGTTATGAGAAAGAGTCCAAGATCTCAAAATCTCAATATAATGACACATGGAATAATCATGTATGTACAAGGGGATTAAAGAAATAAGATTGAGAGAGCACCAAGGGACCACATTAATACAACCACATCCACTCTCATGTTTCTCCTTGGTAGGATGCATCAAGTCCACAAAGGTACGAGTATATAATAGTTGGATATGATTAAATGTCTAATGAGACCTGTCTCAGGATTCCTTATAGGATCCATGTCTTGTGTCTAACACCTCCCATATAAAAGGAGCCATGTCTCGTGTACTAACACCTCCCATATAAGAAGAGCTATGCATCTTTTATATGGATAGAGGAGAAAAGTAGTGAGGGAGAAACCCAAGTCCAAGACAACTGGTAGAGCCAATGGAACTTCCCTCTAATCTTATAATAAATGGGACATATAAAAATGAGGTGCTCTTGCATCCGACTCAATATCTTGCAATTGACGTAATTGACAAATCCTCTCTAATGAGGAATGTGATGATTTACCCAATTGGGAGTTGGTGAGAGCAAACCCTAAAATTGCCAAGAGAAATCCTAAGGATATGAATCCAATGTCTTTGAGTATAGGCAAGTTTCACAATAAATTCATCCTTCAGCTTCATGAAGTGCTTGAAGTAGAACACCATCTTAGGGTCGAGTCACTTAGGGGGTGTTCAATTGACCTAGATGTATTGTTTGTGGATATCCTCTCTAATCACCTTATTCAAGGAGATACAATATGACCGGTGGGATCCAAGGAGTATCTATAAGGGGGAGACAATCAATAGGGATGCCAAAAAACTGAAATAACAAAGAGACCTTAGAGGATCAAATTGCCTCATTCTAGAGAGGAGTGTAGAGGCAATCTCTTTTAATGAATAAAGATCCAATAAGGGGTATCTCTCCTTCCATGTGGTCGAGTCTCTTAAAGTTTGAATCTTGTGGAGGAAGGAGACAAGTGTGGAAATAGTTTTGAGGCACAATGGATGGGGCTTGTTTCCGCTCAAACTCTCTCCTAGAAGAAAAAGTCTTAACCCCGGCATGAGAGCCTAGAGGAAACTCTTGGGCAAGCCACCCACTGTCACCTTTGTGGCCTTGCTCCACTCTTTAGACTATTGGAAGGATATCCTAGTCAAAGGGGGAGTCCCTAAATGTCAACCTAAGCTATGTTGTTGAGTAAGAAAGAGAAGCTCTCTAACTTGGCATAACGAAGACTTGGGCAACTTGACACTACCCTTTCTCAAGGTAAAAATGTGAAAACACTAAGGACATGATAAATTTATCATATGGATCTAACGAAATTGCCATGTCATTATGATGATGTCAACATTGTTCAGAAATTGCCATGTCATTAAGTGACTCACGACTCTTTTGAATAGAATATAGACAAAGGGATATAGATGTCTATGTATACCATCAAATATCCATGATGTAGGGAACCTCCACATCAACAACTTTGGGATCAATTAAAATATGCCACATATACAAGGGAGACAAAGAAGGGAGTTGGTTTGGATAATAGGGAAAATCAAAAAGACATGTGGCAGGCTCAAAAATTGCCATGTCATTATGATGATGTCAACATGGTTGGCTCATTAAACACAAGGTCTAATTAAATTCCACCACATGGAAATTCAACATCAACATGAATGAACTTGGAATCACTAGTGGTGGCTCTAGAGTGTGCTGCATGGGACCACTACACATTTTAAAAGATAATTTAGAAGACACCCCTATCAAAAAATATCCAAGTATTTTGGAGAATTGGACTCAAACAAGATTTTACTAGGCTCTAATAATACTTCAGATCCATAGGAATTGAGCATATTTGTCATTTCAAATATCTCCAATGCAAGAAATTTCTTAGAAACATGGTACCTAGACTTAACCCTAATGCATAATATTTTAGTTTTGGATGCCTTGGTGGGCCTGGGGTTCCATGTCTTAAGTTCTTTAGACACTTGACACTTGTTAGAAGCATTTTGCATCAGATTTTTGCATGCATGAGGAATAGGGAAACCAAGAGAATTTAAGGATACAATGAGTTGTTATGAGAAAGAGTCCAAGATCACAAAATCTCAATATAATGACACATGAAATAATCATGTACGTACAAGGGGATTAAAGAAAATAAGATTGAGAGAACACCAAGTGACCACATTAATACAACCGCATCCACTCTCATGTTTCTCCATGGTAGGATGCATCAAGTCCACAAAGGTACGAGTCTATGATAGTTTCATGTGATGTGGACTAATGATTAAATGTCTAATGAGATCTATCTCGGGAATCCTTATAGGATCCATGTCTTGTGTTCTAACACCTGCCATATAATAAGAGCCATGTCTCATGTACTAAAACCTCCCATATAAGAATAGTTATGCATCTTTGATATGGATAGAGGAGAAAAGTAGTGAAGGAGTGACCCAAGTCCAGGACTCCTGGTAGAGCCAATGGAACCTTCCTTTAATATTGTAAGAAATGGGACATCTAAATATGAGTTTCTCTTGCATCCGAGTCAATATCTTGCAATTGGCGCAATTGAAAAATCCTCTCTAACGAGGAATGTGATGATTTACCCAATTGGGAGTTGGTGAGATCAAACCCTAAACTTGCCAAGAGAAATCCTAAGGATATGGATCCAATGTTTTTGAGTATAGGAAAGTTTGACTATAAGTTCATCCTTCAATTGCATAAAGTGCTTTAAGTAGAATGCCATCTTAGGGTCGAGTCCCTTAGGGGGTGTTCAATTGACCTAGATGTATTGTTTGTGGATATCCTCTCTAATCACCTTGTTCAAGGAGCTAGAATGTGACCGGTGGGATCTAGGGAGTATCTATAAGGGGGGAGACAATCAATAGGGATGCCAAAAAAATGAAATAACAAAGATACCTTAGAGGACCAAATTCCCTCATCCTAGAGGGTATTGTAGAGGCAATATCTTTTGATGAATAAATATCCAATAAGGGGTATCTCTCCTTCCATGTGGTCGAGTCTCCTAAAGTTCGAATCCTATGGAGGAAGGAGACAAGTGTGGAAATAGTTTTGAGGCACAATGGATGGGCCTTGTTTCCTCTCAAACTCTCTCCTAGAAGGAAAATTCCTAACCCTGACAGGAGAGCCTACAGGCAACTCTTAGGAAAGTCACCCATTGTCACCTTTGTGGCCTTGCTCCAGTCTTTAGACTATTGGAATCGTATCCTAGTCAAGGGGGGATTCCCTAAAGGTCAACCTAATCTATGTTGTTGAGTAAGAAAGAGAAGCTCCATAACTTGGCTTAACGAAGACTTGGGAAACTTGACGCTACCCTCTCTCAAGGTAAAAATGTGAAAACACTAAGGACATGATAAATTTATCATATGGATATAAGAAAATTGCCATGTCATTATGATGATGTCAACATGGTTTAGAAATTGCAATGTCATTAAGTGACTACGACTCTTTTGCATAGAATATAGACAGAGGGATATATATGTTTATGTATACCATCAAATATCCACGATGTAGGGAAGCTCCACATCAACAACTTTGGGACAAATTAAAATTTGCCACATATACAAGGGAGACAAAGAAGGAAGTTGTTTTGGATAATAGAGAAAATAAAAAATACATGTGGCAGGCTCAGAAATTGCCATGTCATTATGATGATGTTAACATGGTTGGCTCAATAAACACAAGGTACAATTAAATTCCACCACATGGAAATGCAACATCAAAATGAATGAACTTGGAAGGACTAGTGGTGGCTCTAGAGTGTGCCACATGGGACCACTACACATTTTGAAAGCTAAGTTATAAGACACACTTATCAAAAAAATTCCAAGTATTTTGGAGAATTGGACTCAAACAAGATTTCAGTAGGCTCTAATAATACTTCAGATCCATAGGAATTGAGCAGATTTGTCATTTCAAATATCTCCAATGCAAGAAAGTTATTACAAACATGGTACTTAGATTTAAGCCTAATTCATAATATTTTAGGTTTGGATGCCTTGGTGGACCTGGGGTTCCATGGCTTAAGTTCGTTAGAGACTTGACACTTGTTAGAATCATATTGCATTAGATTTTTGCGTGCATGAGGAGTAGGGAAACCAAGAGAATTTAAGGATACAATGAGTTGTTATGAGAAAGAGTCCAAGATCTCAAAATCTCAATATAATGACACATGGAATAATCATGTACGTACAAGTGGATTAAAGAAAATAAGCTTGAGAGAACACCAAGTGACCACATTAATACAACCACATCCACTCTCATGTTTCTCCATGGTAGGATGCATCAAGTCCACAAAGGTACGAGTCTATGATAGTTGGATATGATGTGGACTAATGATTAAATGTCTAACGAGATCTATCTTGAGAATCCTTATAGAATCCATGTCTTGTGTTCGAACACCTCCCATATAAGAAGAGCCATGTCTCATGTACTAACACCTCCCATATAAGAAGAGAGATGCATATTTGATATGGATAGAGGAGAAAAGTAGTGAGGGAGTGACCCAAGTCCAAGACTCCTGGTAGAGACAATGGAACCTCCCTCTAATATTATAATAAATGGGACATCTAAAGATGAGGTTCTCTTGCATCCGACTCAATATCTTGCAATTGACGCAATTGACAAATCCTCTCTAACGAGGAATGTGATGATTTACCCAATTGGGAGTTTGTGAGAGAAAACCCTAAACTTGCTAAGAGAAATCCTAAGGATATGCATCCAATGTCTTTGAGTATAGGAAAGTTTCACTATAAGTTCATCCTTCAACTGCATGAAGTGCTTGAAGTAGAATGCCATCTTAGGGTTGAGTCCCTTAGGGGGTGTTCAATTGACCTAGATGTATTGTCTGTGGATATCCTCTCTAATCACCTTGTTCAAGGAGCTAGAATGTGACCGGTGGGATCCAAGGAGTATCTATAAAGGGGGAGACAATCAATAGGGATGCCAACAAACTGAAATAACAAAGAGACCTTAGAGGACCAAATTGCCTCATCCTAGAGGGGATTGTAGAGGAAATCTCTTTTGATGAATAAAGATCCAATAAGGGGTATCTCTCCTTCCATGTGGTCAAGTATCCTAAAGTTCGAATCCTATGGAGGAAGGATACAAGTGTGGAAATAGTTTTGAGGCACAATGGATGGGCCTTTTTGCTGCTCAAACTCTCTCCTAGAAGGAAAAGTCCTAACCCCGACTGGAGAGCCTAGAGGCAACTCTTAGGCAAGCCACCCACTATCACCTTAGTGGCCTTGCTCCACTGTTTAGACTATTGGAAGGTTATCCTAGTCAAAGGGGGTATCCTTAAAGGTCAATATAAGATATGTTGTTGAGTAAGAAAGAGAAGCTCTCTAACATGGCTTAACGAAGACTTGGGAAACTTGACACTACTCTCTCTCAAGGTAAAAAGGGAAAGTTATGTGTGTATGAACAGTGGATTAAATTACCAATTGTGAACAAGCTCAAAATGTGTTTAAATTAGACAAGTGCACATTCAAGATTATGCTTTGGAAATTGAAAATGAAATCTTGCTGCTCAATGCTTCATATACCATGAAATTCTATCAGGATGTGAAACATGCTTCCAATTGTAAAATGAAATAGTGAATTTAAAGAATTACATCATCTATTGATCATATCATTAACATCAAGAGTCAAGAGTCTTATTACCATCATCCATGGATCATATCACAAGAATCATGTGTAATAGTAAGCCAAGGAAACACTACAGGTACTGTTGTTATTATTAAAGAAGTGTGAAGACAACAGATTTATTATGTGAGCACAGTTGCACTATTCATTGTGAGAAATGGTTGTATCATTCAACAATGATAATTAATGCCTTTAACCATGAGAAAAAATATCCAAAGTGAGCAATCAGTTAGTTTTTTCTTAACAACATTTAGAACATGTTACCACAAGTTTGTTATCATGAAAAGAACAACATTAGATTATCCCAAAATAGCAATGTAACACCTTTACTTGAAACAGTTTGTCCAAGAAAGTGTATAATGTGTGAAAAGAATATCTCAACAACGAATTGTTCTCTCAGATATTCAAGTGCGTGTGGAAGTTCCAACAAATTATGACCATAAGGATAGACCATCCACAATGTTACAAGTGAGTAGTAAAAGGAATGTAAGTGCTGGCAGTAATGTCAAGAAACCATGTACTGTATAAATTGTGTATTAGTATGCACCAGTAGTGAACAATTTTAACCTTTCAAAGATGTTTAGATATGTGTGTCATAAATTAAGTGTTGAGAACCCAGTATTCAAGATTTATTATGGCACAAGAGTGGTGTCCTATCAAGATCCAAATCACATTTTTGAAGTTTCCTATGTAAGCTAACAGTGTTGCCAATGAAAACCAAGGATGGAAATGCATGAATATTTTACTCAAACACTAAATTGCTCCATCAGATAATGCATCTTTCTACTATGGGAGAGAGTTGAGATTATGTAGAAACACAAACATTAAAACTAGGGTTTTAAATACATTTCACAAAGGATTACTGATTTTAGAGAGACATTTTTGGCAGGAAAGAGGAGAGACATTACCAAGTTCCGCGATATCTCCACGGGTTTTTCCGGATAGGGATCCTTTTCCTCTGTCGATGTCCAATTGAAATCCTAGACCCTTGAATATATACACTTCTCTACCTCTGTCAGATGGGGTTTTTCTCCTCGGACGCCCATGAACACGATGTATGGTCGGGAATCAGGATTGGTTTTTCTCCTCAGATGCCCAATTTCTCCTCGGACGTCAGATTGGTTTTTATCCTCCTCGGATGGGGTTATTCTCATCTAGTAGATGGTCGATGCCCAAATTTTTTCCGTAATGAATGGGTGCGGGAAGATTAGTTTGGCATTTGTATTTTTTTTTATTTTTTTTTAGTGTTTTATTATTAATTGTTTTAATTTAATTAATATATATTTTAATTAAATTAATCATAATATAATGGATTATATTATGAATTATACGATAGGAATTAAGGTGATACGTACTAGGGATTGCATGGATTAATAATTGGAGAATATGGGGTTCAGGGGTTAGGGGGTTATAATGGTTGGGGGAGTAAGCAATTATAGGTGTTAAGGTTCAGGGTTTATAAGAGTTAAAGGATATAAGGGCTAGGAGTAAGGGCATATATTAGTTAGGGTTACATGGGTTGGGGTTATAAATCTTAGAGGTTAAGGCTATATAAGTGTTTATAAGATTTAGGGGATATAGGGGTTGGGATAAGGCTTAAATGTTATGGTTAAAGGTGCTAGTGGTAATATTATGGTCTATAAATATTGGTGGATGTGGGTTATAAGGGTTGCATGTTAAGGGTTATATGGGTTATATTGATTATAAGGTTTAGAGGTTATAGGTTCATAAGTGTTAGGGTTTATAACTTATGGATGATGGGTTATAGGAGTAAAATGTTCATATGGTCTATAAGGTGAGGAGTTAGGGACTATAATTTTGGGGGTTAGGGGTATGGGATTATAGGTTTTATAAATTATATGAGTTACGGGTTATAGTGGTTAATTGTTAGCAACTAGGTAATATAGAATTTAGTGGTTATATGTGTTAGGTATTGCATTGCGTGTTAGGGGGGATAAAAGTTATAGTAAATAGTTATAGGGACTAAGAATTTCGGGTTATAGGAGTTAAGGATTGATCATGGTTATATGAATTAGTGATTATAGGGGTTATAGGGTTCAAGAGTTTAGTATTAAGTGTTATAGGGGTTTGGGGATATATGTGTCAATGATTATTGGGTTTAGAAATTTTGCAAGTTTGGTGATGGGGGTATTAGAGGTTATAGGTGTTATATTTTATCGGGTTAGTAAGGGATTATAATGGGTATGGGTTATATCATTTAGGAATACAAGTTATAAGGATTGTATGGGTTAATAGGTGTTATATATTATGAAGGTTGGTGTTGATAAGTTAAAGCGATAAAGGTATATGTGTTATAGTTGTTAGGGGTAATGGGTTATAAGGGTTCATAATGATAAGGATTATAGGATTTGGGGATGATTGAGGTTATTTTTAATGTGGGTTAAGGTTGGTAGTGATATGTCAAAGGGGTGAAGGGCATATATGTTATAGGTGTTAAGGATAAGGGGTTATAACAATTAAGAGAGATAAAAGTTATATGCTTTAGGGGTGATAAGGGTTAGGGTTAGTATAAGTTAAACATTGTAGTGGTTAAAGTGTATAGAGTTTATGGGTTACGAATTATATGTTACAGGGATTATAGGATATATGAGTTATATGGATTATGGGTTAGGGGTTATGGAGGTAAAGGATATATAGGTTAGGGGTTATACAAGTTTAGGGTCTTAAGGATTATGCAAGTTTTGGGTTTAGGGGTTATGGTTTAGAGGTTAGTTGTTAACATATATACAGTTTAGGGGTTACGAAAGCTAGGATTTATATGAGTCAGGGGTAACAGGAGTTAGAAGGGTAAGAAATTATAAAGGTTAGGGTGATAGGTTATAGGGGTCAATATTATATGAATTATGGGGATTAGGGGTGATAAGGTTATCAAGGTAAGGAATTATGAGGGTTAAGGGTGATATGTTGTTGGGGTGAATGTTACACTCATTATGGGGTTGTGGGGTTATATTTGTTAGGGTTTACAAGTGTTGGGGAAAGGGGTTATATGAGTTAATCATCCTATATGTTAGGTGTAGAGTTTATAAATTTTGAGGGTTATAGAGTTTAGCGGTTATTAATAATAAGGGTTATATGGGTTAAGAGTCGTAGGGTTTAAGGATTAGGATATAAGAGTTCAAGATTATATTAGGAATGATAAGTGTTTGGGGGTAGTGGTTGAAGGTTATAATGTTTATGGATTAACTTTTATAGGTTTTATAAGTTTTAGGGACTAGGAGTTGTAGTGGTTATGTCTTATATTATGGGTTATAATGTACCATGGAAGTGGTTATTTTTGTTGGGATTCATATGGGTTAGGAATGAGATGGGTTATAGGGTTATGGATCAAAGGGTATAGGAATCCACTATTATTTTAGTTAGATGCAATAGAAGGTGTAAGGATTAGAGATTATATGTCTTTATAGATACCAAGGGTTCTATTAGTTGTTAATGGGATATGGGTTATTGAGATTATAGATGGTAGGGGATAGGGAGTTTATATTAGGGTTTATAAGATTAAAAGGGTTATAAATGTTAGGGTTTATTTGTTAACAATTACAAGGGTTTGGTTTATAAGAGTCTTAGCGGAAAACTATTTGAACATGTAAAATTTCTAGTTTTAAGGTTGTTTTACATTAATGTTATGTACCTATTAAGGTGGATTATAAGGTACATGCATGTTCTATGTATGAAGGTAAGGAATATTAGATCTCAGTTTGCTTGTATAGAGTGTTAACAAAGGGAGGTCTTGTGTTAGACAACTTTAAAAGCCATGTGTAGACATAGTCAAACACCAAACTTTGGGTATACTAGGAAGATTTAAATAGGATTTATATCCACCACCTATTATTCATATAATTGTGTCTTGGTTCCTAGCAGTGTTAAAAAATTTTGTTCAATTTGAACATTTTTTCCTATATTCAAAAGTTTTTGCATGTTGTTTTGGAGAGGAACTTGTCAACTAACTTGGAGTAAATTGTCAACCCATAAATTTTAAATACAAAATGCCATTATTTAAATACAAAATGCCATCAAGTGTCTTCTTCTTGCCACTAAACTCATGGGCCAAAGTCCCATGTTTTCAAACAATTTCGACGAAGATGCTATAACAATGAAGAACATCATGTTCATTGAAAATTTGTCGCTACAATACTATGACAACAATGATGACATTTATGGATCATTCCAGGTATATTGCTCATTCATGAGGCCAAAAGCATATCGGATCATGCATATTTATAACTTATTGTAGCACTGATTACATTAAGTTAACTTATTTTAACTATGTATTCCTCCACAATAAAGAGAGAGAGTTAACCTATGGTAGTCAATTTTCTTTTAAAAGAGATTAACAATAGTTTATACTTGCATTTTTAATGACCCAATTCTTCGGTGACATGGGTTCATAACCATATAGCGCTTTAAATTGGGTAATTTTGGAGGTAGAGTAATACATAATATCATACCAATATTCCATTAGATGGAACCACCTCACCCATTTCCTTTGTTTATCCCATGTGTACATTTGAAGATACCTCCTCCTCAAAGAACTTATAAACTACCTTTGTTTAATGGCGATAAGTACTAGGATTATTGTTTGATTGTCAAATTATTTTTGCGAGTCATTTTTGAGTCCAGAAACCCTCCCATGCCATCAATGCATGCGTCTAGTCTAACCATGTCAATGCATGATTAATCACACAAGTTATTTTATCTCTTTGGTTTTTTCTCTCATCTAAGTACTCTTTTGAATGACACAGATGACATAGACGATGAAGATAAAGAGTGGGTGTGTGAGTGATATTTGAGTCTAGAAACCCTCCCATATCGTCAAGGCATGTGAACAGTCTATCCATGTCAAATCTTGGTGCATACAAAAAAATTTTGAAAAAATTTCAATGTTGGCCCCATTCATAGGTCACTATTTCCCATCATGTACTCTATCCCTAGTACAATGTCTTTTAATAGATTTTTCCTTTAAAATCCGACCAAGAAAATTAAAACGAAACGAGGACCAGATGGGTCGATATATAGACTAGGTGTGTGAGTGATATTTGAGTCTAGAGAGCCTCCCATATCATCAACGCATGGGAACAGTCTATCCATGTCAAATTTCAATGCATACATAAACATTTTGAAAGAATTTCAACGTTGGCCCCATTCACAGGTTATTGTTTCACATCATGTACTCTAGACCTAGTACAATATATTTTAGTTGTTTCCTTTAAAATATGACTGATATGCACGTCCTCACATCTAATACTTCAAGGGCATGCAATAAAGTCGATAAACAAGTACTTGATTAATCGCATAAGCTTCAAGTTATTTTATGTCTTTTTTTTCTCTCTCTCATCTAAGTACTAAGTTGGTCCATGTCCAAAGGAATAATGTTTTGGTCAAAGAATAAGTTGCAATCCCTTCTACCCACAAATGACCCTAAGAAGAAGTCTAAAAACATTGCCCTAAAGTGCTTATGTTTGTTAATATCATTAAAATAATTTGAGATGGAGCTAAGGGGGTTGGTGGGGGGACTAGCCATGGACAAGAAAATGCCTTCTACTATTGAAAGAAAATTAGATATATCATTGGCTAAGTGTCAAGCAAGGAAAGAAGTAAGAGAGGGTAAACAACTCACCATCAATGGGGTCTTTAGAGTAGGGACAACCTAAAAATTGGTTACAAAATTATCACTTTTTCACTAAATTCCAGAGGGGTTGGGGGTGCCCAAAAATAGTTATCCCTCAAATGTCTGTTCTCAATTTACCAAACTAATGTTATGATGCTACAAGAAATTTTCCAACCTAATGAAATTTGGTTAATCAACTTGGAATCTCAATTTGATACTTTGCAAGCTAGTTGGACCTTCAATCAAATACAAATATGAAACTTGGAATCATTAACATATCTACTAGAACATATGAAAAATAGGGTTTATGGTTTCCATGATGAATTGATGATGGAAGAAAGTGGGTGTGTCAATCAAAATTGAGTCCAAAAACCCTCCCATATCGTTAAGGCATGCAAATAGTCTATCCATGACAAATTTTAGTGCATACAAACACTGTTTGAAAAATTTTCAACGTTGGGCCCATTCGCAGGTCCATGTTTCCCGCCTCTAGTATCTTGATGGTGTTGATTAAGAAATCAATGAAATAGAGGGATTTTTAATCACAACAATGATTCATATACATTGTATATACATTAATGTAGAACCTGAAAGAAAAATGAAGAAAGACTGACGAAAGCCTAAAACTTGCGTGTGCCAAATTGGGTACTCTGAAAGAAAATTAGGGTTTATGGTTTACATGATGAATTGATGATGGAATAAAGTGGATGTGTCACTCAAATTTGAGTCCATAAGCCCTCCCATATCATTAAGTCATGCCAATATTCTATCCATGAAAAATTTCAATGCATACATAAACTGTTTGGAAAAATTTCAACGTTGGCCCCATTCGTAGGTACATGTTGCCAGTGTCTAGTCCTCGTGCAATTTTCGTTCCTCATTCATCGTTCCTCTTTCCTCATTACTTTACCATGGTGTAGTCCATAACATCCATTATTTTTGTACAAAATTACATACTAATGGCATAAAATTATCGACGAACTTTTTTCGTCGATAGTATAGCAAATTCGTCACAAGATTATTTACATTTGTCTCTCTTGCGACGATATCAAATGATGCTTGGACTCATTTAATATTTGTTTTATCAATTTGAAATCTCAATTTGATACTTTTCAAGCTAGCTGGACCTTCAGTCAAATAAAAATATGAAACTTAGAATCATTAACATATCTACTAGAACATATGAAAAATAGGGTTTATGGTTTCCATGATGAATTGATGATGGAATAAAGTGGGTGTGTCAGTAAAATTTGAGTCCAGAAACCCTCCCATATCATTAAGGCATGCGAATAGTCTATCCATGACAAATTTCAGTGCATACAAAAACTGTTTTAGAAAAATTCAATGTTGGCGCCATTCGCAGGTCCATGTTGCCCGCCTCTAGTATCTTGATGGTGTTGATTAAGATATCAATGAAATAGAGGGATTTTTCATCACAACAATGACACAAATATATTTTATATACATTAATGTATAACCTGAAAGAAAAATGAAGAAAGACCGATGAAAGCCTAAAACTTGTGTGTACCAAATTGGGTACTCTGAAAGAAAATTAGGGTTTATGGTTTACATGATGAATTGATGATGGAAGAAAGTGGGTGTGTCACTCAAATTTGAGTCCATAAACCCTTCCATATCATTAAAGAATGCCAATATTCTATCCATGACAAATTTCAATGCATACAGAATCTGTTTGGAAAAATTTCAACGTTGGCCNTTTAATGATATGGAAGGGTTTATGGTTTACATGATGAATTGATGATGGAAGAAAGTGGGTGTGTCACTCAAATTTGAGTCCATAAACCCTTCCATATCATTAAAGAATGCCAATATTCTATCCATGACAAATTTCAATGCATACAGAATCTGTTTGGAAAAATTTCAACGTTGGCCCCATTCGCAGGTCCCTATTGCCGGTGTCTAGTCCTCGTGCAATTTTTGTTCCTCGTTCATCGTTCCTTGTTATTCATTCCTTGACCATGGTGTAGTCCCAAATATCCATTAATTTTGTACAAAATTACATATTAATGGCATAAAATTATCGACAAACTTTTTTCGTCGATAGTATAGCAAATTCGTCGCAAGATTATTTACATTCGTCTCTCTTGCGACGATATCAAATGATGCTTGGATTCATTTACTATTTAGTTTATCAAATTGAAATCTCAATTTGAGACTTTGCAAGCTAGATGTACCTTCAGTCAAATACAAATATGAAACTTGGAATCATTAACATATCTACTAGAACATATGAAAAATAGGGTTTATGGTTTCCATGATGAATTAATGATGGAAGAAAGTGGGTGTGTCAGTCAAATTTGAGTCCAGAAACCATCCCATATTATTAAGGCATGCGAATAGTCTATCCATGACAAATTTTAGTGCATACAAAAATTGTTTGAAAAAATTTCAATGTTGGCCCCATTCGCAGGTCCATGTTGCCCGCCTCTAGTATCTTGATGGTGTTGATTAAGAAATCAATGAAATAGAGGGATTTTTCATCACAACGATGATGCAGATACATTGTATATACATTAATGTAGAACCTGAAATAAAAACGAAGAAAGATCGATGAAAGCCTAAAACTTGTGTGTACTGAATTGGGTACTGTGAAAGAAAATTAGGGTTTATGGTTTACATGATGAATTGATGATGGAAGAAAGTGGATGTGTCACTCAAATTTGAGTCCAGAAACCCTCCCATGTCGTTAAGACATACCGATAGTCTATCCATGGCAAATTTCCTCGTTCCTTGACCATGGTGTAGTCCCCAAGATCCATTATTTTTGTACAAAATTACAAACTAATGGCATAAAATGTTCCATAGAAAGACCAAATTAATATCTGCTACATAAGTCTTTTGTCTTTTTTCAACGACTATGTAACGAATCTCAATTCTAAGAAGATTCAAATAGGTAACAATATTGATGAAATCTTATATGATCATGATGGTATAAAAATGAAAGATCTTCTCTCGGTTTCAAGAATAATTTATCCTCTAATGAACAAGGCCAACCACGTGGAGGTGGAAGCTCACATGGCCCCTCCCCTACCCCTCAAATCACTCTCAATTGATCCCCAAAACCCAATCTATAAAATATAAAATAATCGAAAGCAACGTCCTATTAAGATTCATGCATAGAAACTACAAAAACAAAAAATAATGAAGGTACATGAAATTATGTGTTTCTAAATGATATTTTTAGACTACCACGTACTTTACTATATTGACAACTTTTTTCAGGTTTCAAATAATAATTAAAAAACATGTAACCTAGGATATAAAAATGTCGCATAAAACTTAAA
>JASDQU010109235.1:50513-64171 GCA_032191745.1 Picea mariana
CATTTCCTTTTGTAAATTATACTCGGAACATTGCATTTATCCTTAACCTACACTTGTTAATAAGTTTAATGTTGAATTTTTGGGTTGTCCCACATGTGAATTGGTACGGGTACCATCCATTTTGACAAATTAACATAGCCTAGCTCATTTGCTTGTATATTGTGATGGACCCATTGCAAATGGGCCCCATCTCATCCACCACTTGTGCATGAAATGAAAGTTTTGCGTATATGTGAATGGACACGTTCATAAGAAGCGTTACTCTTTGAAAATTTTATATGGATTTGAATGAGTTATGGAATACAAAGAAATATCGAGGGCTTTGTCTTGTCCCTCACTAAGTTTGGAGTGAGGTTGTTGTTCAAAAGATCTGCCTCCATAAAACTATTTATTGCATGAATAATTATGAAGAGAATATTTTTGAAATCCTTGAGATAAAGTTTCGCACATCATATCTATTTCAAATCACAATAATCTCGATTATATTTCTTTCCACTTTTTCAATTCTTATGCCAAAGAGAATGCATCCTTCTCCATGAAACTTATTTCTACAAATCTCTTTTTATGTAGGTGGCCATCATTTTCCTTTAACTTGGTGTCCTCTTTCTAGCTCTTATTTCTATACACTTTAATCTTTTTTGGGTCACCCTCTTCTCCATTAACTTACTTTATGGTGATTTTTCCATTTTATGTTGGATATCATCTTTTATTTTTATTTTTCAAAGGCGGAAAAACCTATCATAACTTAATTTTTAATCGACAACGAGGACAATCATCACTAGCTATTATCTATGAATGCGGGTTGGCTCATCACTGTTATTCAAGGAAAACCAAGCCACTCGAAATGACCCACTACTGGTCCGTAAGGAGGTAGACTTTTGCTCCTGCTAGATGCCTCTGGTCTTGGGTTGTTAACCCATTTCCTTACATTCGAGGAAGACGAGCTCTTAACCGAGCATAAGTAGTTTTAGATCTTACTCGATAACCAAAAAATTGTTTTAACCTAAATATTATCTATAAAAAAACTAGTATCCTTTATGATAATCGTCAAGAATATCTTCAATAAAATCATATACTTTCAAGTAACACTAACCTTATTACCATACAAAAACCAAATACCATTCCAAATTATGATTTAACCTTTTTCTAAAAGTTACATCATTTATGCCAAAAGTAATTTCTTCACTTAATATAACTTTTTTCTAATGTAATTTGAGAGGATGTACATTGAATTAATGGAAAGGTTGTTTCTTTGCTTTAATTGTTTCGGCAATAATGGTATGAACAAACGATTTTGCATTTTGATTAAAAAGATTATTATAACATCTAAGTAAAAAATAATAATTTGTTTTAGAATGAGCGACACATAATTAATTTTATATTATATATAACACAATCATAAATCCAAAGGGTTGAAATGATAGGTTATCAAATGGAATTTTAAGTTCTTGTTATATCTATCAACATGTAGTGTATATTATATTCACTTTAGGAGTTAATTTACTATTAGTTTATGGTTGATCACAAAATGTATTTTGCTTTAATCAAGTTTTAAGAAAAAAATATTTTAATTACATTTTGAATATTATTTATTTTTGCATGTTATTCATCATATCGATTTAAGATTTTATTATAAACTTTATTTTTCTTAATGTGGTTGTAATAAATATTTTATTTTGATTGATGGCGGATGTTCTCAAGCAAATTGATCACATAATGTTGGATTCTTATATAGCAATCTCCTTCCTCTTCTACCCATCACACTCACATAGTTCTCTTTGCTCGCTATAGAGATGCCATCATTGAATTAATCTCTGGCTTTGACTCATCCTCAGAGCTCACTGCCTTAGCATCACTACCTTCTTCAACCACAATGATCATACCACCTTCATGCTCTCCAAATATCTCATTAGTACCTCTGAATTTCCCATGTTTGTTGGAATGCAAGTTTTACATTTCCTTAAATCCAACAACCAACCTAGCCAAGTTGATCCACTAGAATTGCCATCATCAACAATAGGTTAGTTGGTTCATATCCTCCAAGAGAAGTAGAAGTTTTGGTTCCAGTTCTTGATTGAGACCCAACCCAACCTCATGCTAGTTGAGTTGGGCTACATCCCGCAAGTTCCAAGCTATAACTGCTAGACACATGCTTCTATAGACAATGGGAAGTGTCACCTATCCCACCATTTGTTGTTGTTGGTGGTTCTTTATGTCATTACCCTTTCAAGTTTGGATGTTTTTGGTGGTTGGTACTATTGTATTCATGGTGCTAGTTTCATTGATGATGTTGTTGTTTAGTGTATAGCCTTTTAGTATGACAGTTACTATGGGTCAAGCCATAGTTGGTTGAATGACCATAGGCTTAAGAGCTAGCTTGAGAAGAAGAATCCCAACATGTAGTGTTGTTTAAGTTTAATATATTTTACCTAAATTGCAAAAATACCGAGTTCTTTTCACATGACCAAAACAATAGGGGGGAAAGTACCAAATATTCAAGTAACTATGTAAACATAAAGAAATTAAAAACCCATACTAAATTTCAAGCTGCATGAATCTTTTGTTACTCCATTTTTGACAAAGATATAGAAGAGCATACATGAGTGGAGCTCATACCAATCAACTACAACAATTGTATTCATGCATGTGAGAGGGTTGTCTTGGATGTGCTCCAGAAGAACCTGGACCTGAGCACCTAGTACATGGAGCCATGTTGCATGGTATGAACTCGCTTGTACAAAAGCCAAGGGAAGAATGCACAAAGGAGATCAGCTATGCAAAATTGCATTTGGCTTCGGTTTCAAGTGTAATAGTGCTATGTGTAAGGCTCTTTGATTTGTGGAGGCCAAGTCTCTATTGCATCGATAACTATCCCATCAAATGATAGACACTTGGGTGCATAAGAAAATGCAATAGCCATTTCTCAATAACTTATTTTATAAATACATTCTCATCTTAAGTATTTAATTTAATCTTTCATTTCCTCTCATCCAACATAATTCTAAGTATGAATTAAGGTTGAAACTTTTCCTTTATAAATAAGATTCAAATTAAAAAACCCATATAACTATGCCAATAACTATCAATCCTAATCCATAGGTATGCATCCTTCATTAAACTAAGCTATCTAACCATAGCTTGATCACTACGGTGCTACTCAAAGAACAATAAGCACCATTTTATATCTCATAGTTCTTTCTTCAACCAATCATTTATTTTTTCCCATTCAAACTATCCATGACACTAAAAATGAATCCGACATCATTATCTTCTTCTACAAACTCAACTCTACTCTCCGTTTATTTTGCTTAATTAAATAATGCTTAATCAATTAATTTATATTTTCATGTCTTACCTAATAAATTAGTAAATCAAACTATCCATGACACTAAAAATGAATCCGACATCATTATCTTCTTCTACAAACCCAACTCTACTCTCTATTTATTTTGCTTAATTAAATAATGCTTAATCAATTAATTTATATTTTCATGTCTTACCTAATAAATTAATAAATTTAATTCTAAATAACCTTCATAATAAATAAAATGCCCCACTCCCTCCCACCCTCATATAATAAGAGGCGTTTTTTTCAATATCATTTCATTTATATTATTATATTATATTTATGATTTGTTAAACAAAATTTTCTTCTCTATTCAAGATTCCATGGTTAGCTTCTTTGGACTGCTCTCTTTACTTTAATATACATGTTCAAAAGACTATGTTATTGTGTTACATGGTCCACTCTTAAATGTGACATATAAACTTATATGGTACACGTTTATAAAAGTATGAAGTCATTTATGTTAATAATATGCACGGATCATAATTTAGAAAAAAAAAAGGTTGTTTAGTTTCACATAGCTCTACTGTATGCCAAGAATATCTTTTGCTATACTTTATACACTGTTCAATCTTTATTATACATCTTTATTGACAATTCTTTCTAATTTTATAAATTTTCAATTTAAATTAATTATGCTCAACATATGTAATAATTAATAAACTATTATTTAAAATACACAAATTTAATTGTGTAGCGATATTTTTAATTAATTTAATAACTTCTAAATTATGTTCTAAAATATTTTGATTATAACTAAGACAATAAGATTGTGTATATGTTAATGTTGCTGCGCCTTTATTAACACTACTTCAATAGGCATTTGCTAATACATAACCTTATTTTATATATGTTAACACATAACTTATATATATATATATTACTACATTATCTATATATATATAATAATAATTTTTTCTTTTGTATATAGTAGTGGATATATAATGATGATGATTAATGCCTATTTATATTAAAATAGGTTTATTGGACCTTAAAAAATGTAAGAGATTACTTGGATTTCTTTAGAATTTTATTTTTGTACTCGAAATACATTAAGAAAAGCATTGCAAGAACACCATAGTTTTGATGACTTAGAAGATTAGGAAGGTCGGCGTTGTGACAAATATTTTGAAATTGTGATCTAATTTGGGTATATGCAAGACACTCTAAGAGAAAATGCTTTTCATCTTTAACCCTCTTAGTGTCACAACGATGACAGATTCTTTCGTCTCACAATGTTTTGGGAATTGTTCAACTCCAATGCTTGGTTTCACTATGCACCTCGTGAGAATTTGTTCTTAATTTAACAATGTTGATTTTCTTCTTTACACTATTCAAAACATAGAGATAATTTTGGCCTTCTAGATTTGGGTTGACCACTTCCTTGTAGTATCTTAATTTTATTTTATCCTTTGATTCTTTACTGCGCCACATATTCTCCTTTAATTTATATGTAATAATATTTTTAATATTATCAATACTTTGCAGAATGACTTCTTCTTGTACTCCCTAATGATTTAGCCAAGACTTGGCATCATTATGCCATCCCTGTTCAAGTCGCTGTTGGTTTTGCCTAGAGTTTGAAGCAATTTTGGGGAGCCTCTCGTCATTTATGTTGTTTATCTTGTTCTTGTACATTAAGTAACTAATCATAGCCGTGCTCTCAACGGGGGAAATGCTCGCTTCTATAAGGAGGACATGATAGAGTGTAATGCTTTTAATTTTGATATTATAAGTTATAATATTCTTTTGGATCTGCTCTATCTTTCTCTAGGATTCTCTACAGACATTGCATCCCCAAACTTCACATCCATATAAGATATTAATAGTGATGAGAGTCTTAAAGAGGATTTTTTCTTATCTCATAGACAAAAGTTCGCTAATCTGCAATTGTTTTCAAGCCCATAATAGACTTTCCACCCTCCATTTATCCTTTTTTCAACGCTATAGTTTCAATTAATCTTGCATTGAATATCAATTCTCAGATATTTGCACGAAGACACTTCCTCCAAAACTATTGTTACCATATACAAAAGTATCGTCAATAATTTTTTTAGATTTAATTATCATAACCTTCATTTTATCAATACTTTCTATTATCACAAAAAGATTAACTTTAACCATCACAAACATCAATCTCTCTATATAAAATTTAATTTTTACCCCACATCATAGAAATCCCCATTAGGTGAGGGACGCCATCCCGCAACAAACATGAGAGCGTCTACATTTTACGGGGTTAGTATTTCTCGTAACGGTCTAGCGACTATAAATATATTTTAGTAAAAGTATAATCTTATGATAAGAATTTAAAAATATTTTAAGTTTATTTATTTTTTAATATATAAATAAAAAATATAAAGAGTTTAGAGAGAATTAAAAAGGAAAACGAGTAAAATATAATTTTATCAAATTTATATACTCTATTTGCTAAAATAGAAAACCAGATGTTTAATAACGTGTGGTTTTATTAGAATAAAGTAGAATGGGAAAGAATGATATCGCAAAAAAATTGACTTAAGATAAAATGGAAAGGGTTAAGGGTTAGTTTAAACGTTCTATGAAATGATTCTTTTTCGACGATATTTTCCGGGGACATTTGTCCAAAATCTAGAGAGAAATTGTTAGATTCGCATATTTGAGTGATTATTTTTGTATAATCTGAGTGCCCCAGGGGTTTTCAACATGCTGAATCCATTTCTACATTTAGAAATGGATTTTAAACAACAAAAAATAGTGATTTTGTGCAAATTTATATTGTCGGATTCCAACGAAAAAAACCATTTTGTAGAACAGTTAGACAATGCCTATAAAGTATATATAATGAATTATATAGTAATATTTAACATAAAAGTAATGTAAAAAGTTTGTTGTGGTTAAAAAATATTTTTAGATATATTACATATTTTAAAAACTAAAATTAAGTATAATATGTAAGATGCAAACTTGGCATGTTCTTAAATCGTAATAGAGATTTTATCTCTTATTGTTATGCATGGTAGTAAGTTTGATTGAGTTGGAGCTTGCAAGTGATCCAAACCTAGGTAGTCTTAGTAACGACCTAGTTTGGGAGGAACAAAGGGTTTCAGGAGGGAGATTGGCCCGAAATCACCCTTAGACTTGGAGCAAGCCTACAAACTACTTTTGGTTGATTATGTTTGGGGTTGCTAGGGTCCCGAAAATCTCACAAGGCACTAGTCATATGGTAGGAGTTGTAGACTAACCAAGGGTGTCAACCCTAGAATAAACATTGACCAAGTTTCTAGGAATTTCAATGACCTCTCAGGTCATTGCTTTAAACGTAGTAGTCATTGGGTGAGATAGGATGCGAATGGTTTTCTCTTGCTTCGAAAAAAGTAAAAGATAAAAGAAAAAAATGGTTACAATTATTTGCAAGGAAAAAAAAAACTTGAATAATTTTCAAAATATATAGGTATATGCAACATTCATCAAATTTGTGATAATTTGTTAGGTAATGCAATAACATGGGATACTTGCTTTTATGATTTTTTTCCCTTTCATATAGATAGTGAATCATAGTGTTACCTTGCAAAACAAATGTATAAACATCCTAAATCAAAAGAAGTAACGATAAAGTAATAAAAGGTGCAATTGTGACATTTAACATAGTCTTAGAAAATAATTGTGAATAATTTTCTTTCAAGAATTTTTTATGAACCAAATCCTTAAAATACCATAAAAAATCAAAGTACACACTTTGTATAACAAATGTGAGCATAGAGCACAACTTCAAGATAGATAAGAGAGATGAGTTACACAATAACTCCTTAAAGAATATGAGAACCTCCTCCAAATACCCCTATACATTCATACATCCCAATGACATGTTCCGTCAATAATGACTATATGATCTCTATATATACCCATTCACAGATTGCACATGTGGCCCATTGATTAGGCCAACCATTATTACATATACATTTTGTTGGATTTTCAATGAGCTATGGCTCTTGTATCTTCTTTAATTTTTCTGTTTAACTATTACTTGAACCATAACTACTGCAGTAAACCAAGATTACAAGAAGAATAACCATGCACAAGAACACAAGAAGTATCCCGGGAAACCCTTCTCAACAAGGGAAGAAAACCCAACCAATCCTTTGCTATATTCCTCAAGAGAAAGACCTTCCACACCATCACCAAACCTAGCACACAAGAGGGTGCTGTAATTCTCATAATTTCAGACCACAACTTCTGAAATCATGAGATGTGATGCAAACCCCCCTACTCTCCCTCGGGGCTGCTCAACCTCTCGGTCTAGGATCGTTTAAATCAAGGAGTTGGATCGACTCTTTGGGCTCTTGCTGGAACCCCAAATTGATTTTACACAGGGCCTCTTTCCTCCTAAGGCGCAAGTCATATGGTACCCACGAGCCCTCTCCTTAGTGTTGTTCACATCTCAACGCCAATGGGCGCTAGCTCCTTTTCGCTAGTCCCTCTCTCCATGCGACCTTGGGCTATGACTAGGGGCTTAATCTCCTGGGCGCTCCAGACTCCGGGCTTCGATCGTTTCAACTGCAGTCGTCGCCAAATTCTCCGAACCCCGAATCGTGAACATAGTCGGCACGAGGATCAACAGTCCCTGCCACTTCCTTAAATCAACGGCCCGCCGCAAATTCGAGCTCTGACGCTTCGGGTAATTCTGAACCACTTCTCCACAGAACCTCCAAAGTGCTAAGTCTCTAGACTAACAGATCTTCTACCAAGTGCCCCCCTTCACGGACGACCCTGATCACCTCGCGACTTCGGGCTTTGCGAGTCCTTGCACCTCCTCTCTCCAATTCCTCCGAAGTGCTTATGCTTCGGAGTGCGGGATCTGGTGACACCTGTCCTTACCAACGGACGACCCAGATCTGCTTCGACTCCCGACTCTTCAGGAGTTCTTCCAACTCTACTCTCTNTCCTACGCCAACGGCTAGGATCAACTCCGCTCTTCGGGAGTTTTGAAAACTCCACACACTGAATATTTCGGAGTGTCGCTGCTACGAACTACACATTCCGTTGACACGCGTCCTTTGCAACAGATGACTCAGATCTCCTTCGGTTCCCTGCTTTTTGGGAGTTCTTTCGCATTTTGCACCCCCTTTCTTCCGGAGTGCTTCCTTCCAGACTCCACGACCTAATGCCACGTGCCTCCTGGAGATCGACGACCAGGATCTACTCCGCTCTTCGGAGTTTCGATGATTTCACACTCTGCTTGTCCGAGAACTCTCAAAGTACTTCTACTCCGAAGTCTCAGATCTTCCGCCAAATGTCACCCTAGACGATGGATGGCCCCAAATGGCTTCGGGACTTTGGCTATTCCACTCTCTTGTGCACTTTGAAAAGATTAAGGTGCGTTCACCTTACCTGGATCCAACGNTGGGAAAATTTCTAAGTGTTCAAAGGTTTTGGCCTCTGAACCTTCTGCCGCGAACCCGAATGCTTGGGTCTCGACGGTGCTTTCCCTCCTGAGCTTTGGCAATGAAATTTAACCTCGACCCTGGTGCACACTTTCACTCTGCGTGCAACTTTGCACTACACCTCCTGAGCTTTCAAACTTGCTCAAATTTCCAAGGGACTCGACCCCTCTGATTCCTTAGAATATTTCTGGTGCCCTCCTGGAATGCTCTGCGCTCTTCCTCTTGAGATTTCTGAACTTGAAACGAGTTCACGCCTCGGTGCTCTCCTTGTGCTCAACGAATTCTTTCAGATGGCTTCTTTCAACACTTGTCTAAGTGTTGGCCTGGTGCACTCCTTGCACAGGTCTTCCTCGAGAGTGTTCAACAACTCTGTTTCACCTTGAGATTCAACTGCTCAGACCTCAAAGGTCTTTGCCCCTTCTGTTCCTCGAAGGGATATCTGTGCCCTCTTGGCACCTTCTGTTCAAGCACTCCTTCCAGAGCTTACATAGTATTCAACAACTCTATGAGTGTCCTCCTATGAAAATCCTCTTCTCAGAACTCGAAAGAGATTTCACCTGTTCACACTTGCACCTGCTCGATGCCCTCCTGGCAGAGCTCTACAGAGTCCTCAATAACTCTATGCTATGCTTACTCCTATGCAAACTTTCCTTCAGGGTATTCAGTAACCCTGTCTCTTTGTGCCTCCTCTGCACATTCTATCCACCAAGGTATTCAATAACCTTGAGGCTCCTCTATGAGTCTGTAAACTATTCTGGTGTGCCCTCTTGACACGTTCTCCTTTGAACTCGAAGCAGAGTCCAGATACACACTTCTTGCGTTGGCTCATAGAGTTTCCAATACTCTGTCATGCACTCCTTGCATTTAGCCTAAAGAACCCAAAAATAATCCAACAAACTCACATACAAATAATTATGCCTATCCCTGCATATGGAAACTTATCATACATCTACAACATAAATAAACACACATATAACATTCATAGAACTCATAAACACACAAAAAACTCATAGGCAGGAAAAACTGCTCCTTGTATTAACATGAATGTCTATTACAGGTGTGTACAAAAGCTCGGACTGCAACATAGTCTCGTCTCTTCTCTCCTCTCTTAACTCTACTCCCTTAACTTCCAAATGAAATTCGATACAAAGATATTTTTACAAAAGAGGGGCTCCTCGATCCTTTCCCTCCAAGCTACCAAACTCTCATTAATTACACTGAATTACATTCAATGGCCATCTAGTCCAAATTAGATCTAGATCCCATCATCCTGTCAGCCATTAAATGCAACCCTATCTCCTGCCTGTACAAAGGCAATAACTTGGCTCTACCAAGCCTTACAACATTTACTTGCTTTAATTACATTTTAAAATTTAAAATTTGAGGGAAAAATGAGAGGGTTGGTGCCTCTCCCCTTCTTAAATGCACACTAATGTGCTGGAATGATGGTGTGTTGCTGAGGTGGAGTGATGCTCCTGCATCATACTCCACTGCTGGGAAAATCATGAGCTCTTGCTCATGAGATCCTCTGCTCGGCTGTTGAAATCCCCCTGGATGCCAAACTCTCCTTTGGAGCTGTCCACCTGTTCCTCTGCTTTATTGTTGTTGCTACTTCTTCCCTGCTGCTCTTGCATGCTTCCTTCTACTCAACTTCTCCTTGCTGACTACTTCTATTTCCGACCTTGCCATCAGCCTCCTGATCTCTTCTATCTCTTTGTCCAGTTTGTCCACTGGTTGGCTTCTTTCATACAGACTGGCTTGCTGCACTTCCTCCTTGTCAATGGGTAGATCAACCTGATCTCCCATGACGTTTTCTTCTTCTGTTGCATTATCTTTCCATCCTACTGCAGACTCCAGTTCTGTAGTCTCATCACTAAGCTACTGCTCAGCTATATCCTCTGATAGATTAGCTTCTGTCAGCTCCTCTTGTGTTGGTTCAACTCCAACTTCCTCCAGCTACTCCTCAGACTGGTATGCTCCTCCACCTGTTTCCAACTTAGCATGTTGGATGTGCACACTTTACACTATCACCCTTCTCTCCAGGGCTTCCAGTTCTTCATACAACTCAGCAAAGTCCATTTTTTCTGCTTCCTCTTCTACTGCAAGCTCCGGTGTTGCAGTCATCTCCTGTTTAGCTCCCTGGCCAAAAAATTTGAGCAATTCTGTTGAATGTTGTTCTTCTTCGGCTGGGGAAAACATGGTTGTCTACTCCTTCACCTCCTCCTCTTTGACAGTCTATGTTGGCTGTCCTTCTGTTGCTGCACCTGCAACACATGCTCTGGCCTCAACTAGGCTGCTTGGTAGGAATATCTCAATTCCCCTAATGATCAAAATACTCCTCCGATCCTCCTTTGTCAACACTCCTTGCTGATTTGAACTCTCAACTGAGTTCCTCTCGTCGCCCTCGCCCACCTGAAAATCTGGGATTTCTCTTCTGCCCTCCTGGAAGTCTATGAGATCAACTGATCTCATCTCATTGCCCACTTGGCAATTTGAAAGTTCATCACTGCCCTCCTAGCAGTTCACGAGATCCTCCATTAATATTAGCTCGTTGCCCACTTGACAATCTATGAGATCTCTACTTGATCTCTTCTCCTCCTCCTCATTGAGGCTTTCTCCAACTTTTGGCTCGCAAATGCAAACTTGCTCCTCCGTGGTGTTGAGGTTTTCAGCATGCCTCAACACTTGTTGCTGCCTTCTGGCCAAAAACTTTTGGACAAGCCACTTCACTTTCCTCTTCAAAGGCCATTCATATGTCTTGTGTACCTTTACCTCCTCCCATGTCTTCAATGTCAGACTCTCCATTTCAACTCTTATCTCCTTGAGCTCTTTATCCATTTCTGCTTTTCTTTTCTCCTTGTGGTCGACTTCTCGAGCTCTCCTACGACTTTTAGTAGCAATTTTCTTCCTCTGTCTTCAACCCGCCTAACTGTTTGATGTCTACTTGACTGCTGCGAACTTACAACAATCCTTCACACATAGCATCCATACTCTGTCTCCTCCTTCACCTGCTACCTACAAGCAAACTCAAGCTTCTGATACCATCTGATGTTATCAAACTGCTTCCTCCTACTGTCTACAGACAAAAATTGAACTCTGATACCACCTGATGTAGACCCCCCATACTCTCCCTCAGGGCTTCTTGACCTCCCAATTTAGGATCGTTCAAATCAAGGAGTCAGATCGACTCTTTTGGCTCCTGTTGGAACCCCAAATTGATTTTACACAGGCCCTCTTTCCTCCTAAGGCGTAGGTTGTATGGTACCCGTGGGCCCTCTCCTTAGCGCTGTTCACATCTCAACGCGAACGGGAGCTAGCTCCTTTTCGCTAGTCCCTCTCTCCATGCAACCTCGGGCTATGAACTGAGGCTTAATCTACTGGGAGCTCTGGACTCTGGGTTTCAGCCAGTTCAACTGCAGCTGTCGCCAAATTCTCCGAACCCCGAACATAGCCGACGCGAGGATCAATGGTCCCCACCACTTCCTTAAATCGACAGCCCGCCGTAAATTCGGGCTCCGACGCTTCGGGTAATTCTGAACCACTTCTCCATAGAACCTCCAGAGTGCTAAGTCTCTAGACTAGTAGATCTTCTATCAAGTGTCCCCCTTCATGGATGACCCTAATAACCTCACAACTTCGGGCTTTACGAGTCCTTTCACCTCCTCTCTCCAATTACTCTGAAGTGCTTATGCTTCGGAGTACGGGATCTGGTGACACCTGTCCTTACCAATGGACGACCCAGATCTGCTTCGACTCCCGGCTCTTCGGGAGTTCTCCCAACTCTGCTCTCTTCTTTCTCCGGAGTGCTATTCCCCCAAACCTCCATATCTGCCGCCACGTGCCTTCCTACACCAACGGCTAGGATCAACTCCACTCTTCGGGAGTTCGAGATTTTTGCAAACTCCACATGCTGAATCTTCCAGAGTGCTACTGCTCTGAACTGCGCATTCCGCTGACACACGTCCTTTGCAATGGGTAGCTCAGATCTCCTCCAGCTCCCTGCTCTTCAGGAGTTCTTCTGCTTTCTGCACCCCCTTTCTTCTAGAGTGCTTCCTTCCGGATTCCATGATCTAACACCACGTGCCTCCTGGCGATCGACGACCAGGATCTACTCCGCTCTTCGGAGTTTCGATGATTTCACACTCTTCTTGTTCGAGAACTCCTGTAGTACTTCTGCTTCGGAGTCTCAGATCTTCCACAAAATGTCACCCTGGACGATGGACAATCCCAAATGGCTTCGAGACATCGGCTATCCCACTCTCCTGTGCATTTTGAAAAGATTAAGGTGCGTGCACCTTACTTGGATCCAACGGTTGTTGGTACCCACACCCAGATCCGATGGCTAGAATCTATTCTCCTCCTGTCTGGACGTGGATCTAGCGGTCTAGATCTCTCCCTGCAGCTCGATTCAATGACTGTTGTTTCTCCTCCTCCTAAGATTGCACTTTCTCCCGAAATTGGGAAAATTTCTAAGTGTTCAAAGGTTTTGACCTCATAACCTTTTTCTGCAAGCCCGAATTCTTGGGTCTCAACGGTGCTTTCCCTCCTGAGATTTGGCAATGAAATTTAACCTCGGCCCTAGCATACACTTGTGCCCTGGGTCCCAACTGTCGGCGCTCGAATAATCAGCCGAAAGCACATTATCAGGGGCGCCCAACAAAATTTCTTCCTGCCTGAGGAAGAAATTATATTCAAAGGCAGAGGTATTCAACTGAGCTCACTACCACCTCCGTGGCCGGGAGTCGCGAAATTTATCAAGCATTACCTAACATGTGAAGGACGATACCAGGTAGTGTATCAACATGAACTCCTTCTACTTTCTCACCTAAGACATAACAGACATGTCAACATTCCGTATTATTTATTGGGCTGTCTAAAAAATATGGTAC
>JASDQU010109235.1:68748-82443 GCA_032191745.1 Picea mariana
TTCGGGACTTCGGCTATCACACTCTCCTGTGCACTTTGAAAAGATTAAGGTGCGTGCACCTTACTTGGATCCAACGGTTGTTGGTCCCCACACCTAGATCCGATGGCTAGAATCTATTCTCCTCCTCAGCGCGCTCCTCCTGTCTGGACGTGGATCTAGCGGTCCAGATCTCTCCCTGCAGCTCGATTCAACGACTATTGTTGCTCCTCCTCCTGAGCTTGCACTTTCTCTTGAAATTGGGAAAAATTCTAAGTGTTCAAAGGTTTTGGGCTCTGAACCTTTTTCCGCGAACCCGAATGCTTGGGTCTCGACGGTGCTTTCCCTCCTGAGCTTTGGCAATGAAATTTAAGCTCGGCCCTAGCGCACACTTGCACTCTGCGTGCAACTTTTCACTATGCCTCCCGAGATTTCAAACTTGCTTAGATTTCCAAGGGACTCGACCCCTCTGCTTCCTTAGAATATTTCTGGTGCCCTCCTGGAATGCTCTGCGCTCTTCCTCTTGAGATTTCTGAACTTGAAACAAGTTCACGCCTCGGTGCTCTCCTTGCGCTCGACGAAGTCTTTCAGATGGCTTCTTTCAACACTTGTCTAACTGTTGGCCTGGTGCAATCCTTGCACAGGTCTTCCTCGAGACTGTTCAACAGCTCTGTTTCACCTCGAGCTTCAACTGCTTAGACCTCAAAGGTCTCTGCCCCTTCTATTCCTTGAAGGGATATCTGTGCCCTCTTGGCACCTTTTTCTCAAGCACTCCTTGCTGAGCTTACAGAGTATTCAACAACTCTATGAGTGTCCTCCTTTGACACTCCTCTTCTCAGAACTCGAAAGAGATTTCACCTGTTCACACTTGCACCTGCTTGATGCCCTCCTGGCAGAGCTCTACAGAGTCCTAAATAACTCTGTGCTACGCTTACTCCTGCGCAAAATTTACTTCAGGGTATTTAGTAACCCTGTTTCTTTGTGCCTCCTCTGCACAATCTCTCCTCCAAGGTATTCAATAACCTTGAGGCTCCTCTCTGAGTCTGTAAACTATTCTGGTGTGCCCTCCTGGCACGTTCTCCTTTGAACTCGAAGTAGAGTCTAGATACACACTTCTTGCATTGGGTCACAGAGTTTCCAATACTCTGTCATGCACTCCTTGCATTTAGCCTAAAGAACCCAAAAATAATCCAACAAACTCACATACAAATAATTCTGCCTATCCCTGCAGATGGAAACTTATCATACATCTACAACATAAATAAACACACATATAACATTCATAGAACTCATAAACACACAAAAAACTCATAGGCAAGAAAAATTGCTCCTTATATTAACATGAATGTCTATTACAGGTGTGTACAAAAGCTCGGACTGCAACAGAGTCTCATCTCTTCTCTCCTCTCTTAACTCTACTCCCTTAACTTCCTAATGAAATTCGATACAAATATCTTTTTACAAAAGAGGGGCTCCTCGAGCCTTTCCCTCCAAGATACCAAACTCTCATTAATTACATTGAATTACATTCAATGGACATCTAGTCCGAATTAGATCTATATCCCATAAGCCTGTCAGCCATTAAAGGAAACCCTATCTCTTGCCTGTACAAAGGCAATAACTCGGCTCTACCAAGCCTTACAACATTTACTTGCTTTAATTACATTTTAAAATTTAAAATTTGAGGGAAAAATGAGAGGGCTGGTGCCTCTCCCCTTCTTAAATGCACACTAATGTGCTGGAACGCTGACACATTTATGAGGTGGAGTGATGCTCCTGCATCATACTCCACTGCTGGGAAAATCATGAGCTCTTGCTCATGATCTCCTCTGCTCTGCTGTTGAAATCCCACTGGATGCCAAACTCTCCTTTGGAGCTGTCCACCTGTTCCTCTGCTTTGTTGTTGTTGCTGCTTCTTCCCTACTGCTCTTGCAGGCTTCCTTCTACTCAGCTTCTCCTTGCTGACTGCTTCTGTTGCTGACCTTACCATCAGCCTCCTAATATCTTCTATCTCTTTGTGCAGTTTGTCCACTGGCTGGCTTCTTTCATGCAGACTGACTTGCTGCACTTCCTCCTTGTCAATGGGTAGATCAACCTGATCTCCCATGATGTTTTCTTCTTCTTTTTCATTAGCTTTCCACCCTGCTACAGACTCTAGTTCTGCAGTCTCATCACTAAGCTACTGCTCAACTATATCCTCTGACAGATTAGCTTTTGTCATCTCCTCTTGTGTTGGTTCAACTCGAACTTCCTCTAGCTGCTCCTCAGACTGGTATGCTCCTCCACCTGTTTCCAACTTAGCCTGTTGGATGTGCACGCTTTGCACTATAACCCTTCTCTCCAGGACTTCCAGTTCTTCATACAACTCAGCAAAGTCCATGTTTTATGCTTCCTCTTCTACTGCAAGCTTCAGTGTTGCAGTCATCTCTTGTTCAGCTCCCTGGCTGAAAATTTTGAACAATTCTGTTGAATGTTGTTCTTCTTCTGTTGGGGAAAACATCAGTGTCTGTTCCTTCTCCTCCTCCTCTTTGACAGTCTCTGTTGTCTATCCTTCTATTGCTGCACCTGCAACACATGCTCTGGGCTCAACTAGGCTGCTTGGTAGGAATATCTCAATTCCCCTAATGATCAGAATACTCCTCCGATCCTCCTTTGTCAACACTCCTTGTTGATTTGAAATCTCAGCTGAGTTCCTCTCTTCTCCCTTTCCCACCCGACAATCTGGGATTTTTCTTCTACCCTCCTAGAAGTCTATGAGATCAACTGATCTCATCTCATTGCCCACTTGGCAATTTGAAAGTTCATCACTGCCCTCCTGGAAGTTCACAAGATCCTCCAATAATCTCAGCTTGTTGCCCACTTGACAATCTACGAGATCTCTGCTTGATCTCTTCTCCTCCTCCTCATTGAGGCTTTCTCCAACTTCTGGCTCGCAAATGCAAACTTGCTCCTCCGTGGTGTTGAGGTTTTCAGCATGCCTCAACCACCTCCTCAACACTTGTTGCTGCCTTTTGGCCAAAAAATTCGGGACAAGCCACTTCACTTTACTCTTCAAAGGCCATTCATATGTCTTGTGTACCTTTGCCTCCTGCTGCATCTTCAATGTCAGCCTCTCCATTTCAACTCTTATCTCCTTGATCTCTTTGTCCATTTTCTCTTTTCTTTTCTTCTTGTGGTCGACTTCTCGACCTCTCCTATGACTTTCAGTAGCAATTTTCTTCCTCTGTCTTCAATCCACCTGGTTGTTTGATGTCTACTTGACTGCTGCGAACTTGCAACAATCCTTCACACATAGCATCCGTACTCTGTCTCCTCCTTCACTTGCTACCTACAGGCGAACTCAAGCTTCTGATACCATATGATATTATCAGATTGCTTCCTCCTGCTATCTACAGACAAAAATTGAACTCTGATACCACCTGATGTAGACCCCCCATACTCTCCCTCAGGGCTTCTTGACCTCTCGGTTTAGGATCGTTCAAATCAAGGAGTCAGATCGAATCTTTGGGCTTTTGCTGGAACCCCAAATTGATTTTACACATGCTCTCTTTCCTCCTAAGGCACAGGTTGTATGGTACCCGTGGGCCCTCTCCTTAGCGCTGTTCACATCTCAACGCCAACGGGCGCTAGCTCCTTTCTGCTAGTCCCTCTCTCCATTCGACCTCGGGTCATCTCTCCATGCGACCTCGGGCTATGACCTAAGGCTTAATCTCCTGGGCACTCCGGACTCCGGGCTTCTGCTGTTTGAATTGCAGATGTCGCCAAATTCTCCGAACCCCGAACCATGAACATAGTCGGCGCGAGGATCAATGGTCCCCGCCACTTCCTTAAATCAACGGCCCACCGTAAATTCGAACTCCGACGCTTTGGGAAATTCTAAACCACTTCTACATAGAAACTTCAGAGTGCTAAGTCTTCGGACTAGCAGATCTTCTGCCAAGTGTCCCCCTTCATGGACGACCCTGATGACCTCACAACTTCGGGCTTTGTGAGTCCTTTCACCTCCTCTCTCCAATTCCTCCAAATTTCTTATGCTCCAGAGTGCGGGAACTGGTGACACCTGTCCTTACCAACGGACGACCCAGATTTGCTTCGACTCCCGGCTCTTCGAGAGTTCTCCCAACTCTGCTCTCTGCTTTCTCCAGAGTGCTATACCCCCAGACCTCCAGATCTGCTGCCACTTGCCTTCCTACACCAACGGTTAGGATCAACTCCGCTCTTCAGGAGTTCGGGAGTTTTGCAAACTCCACATGCTGAATCTTCCGGAGTGCTACTGCTCCGAACTGCACATTCCATTGACATGCGTCATTTGCAATGGGAAGCTCAGATCTCCTCCAGCTCTTTGCTCTTTGGGAGTTCTTCCGCCTTCTGCACCCCCTTTCTTCTGGAGTGCTTCCTTCCGGATTCCATGATCTAACGCCACGTGCCTCCTGGCGATTGACGACTAGGATCTACTCCGCTCTTCGATGTTTCAGTGATTTCACACTCTTCTTGTCCGAGAACTCCCGGAGTACTNAATGTCACCCTGGATGATTGACGGTCCCAAATGGCTTCGGGACATTGACTATCCCACTCTCCTATGCACTTTGAAAAGATTAAGGTGCGTGCACCTTACCTGGATCCAACGGTTGTTGGTCCCCGCACCCAGATTCGATGGCCAGAATCTATTCTCCTCCTCAATGTGCTCCTCCTGTCTGGACGCGGATCTAGCGGTCCAGATCTCTCCCTGCAGCTCGATTCAATGACTATTGTTGCTCCTCCTCCTAAGCTTTCACTTTCTCCCGAAATTGGGAAAATTTCTAAGTGTTCAAAGGTTTTGACCTCAGAACCTTTTGCTGCGAGCTCGAATTCTTGGGTCTTGACGATGCTTTCCCTCCTGAGATTTGGCAATGAAATTTAACGTCGGCCCTGGCGCACACTTGTGCTCTGCATGAAAATTTTCACTACGCCTCGTGAGCTTTCAAACTTGCTCAGATTTCCAAGGGACTCAGCCCCTCTGCTTCCTTAGAATATTTCTGGTGCCCTCCTAGCATGCTCTGCGCTCTTCCTCTTAAGCTTTTTGAACTTGAAAAAGTGCACGCCTTAGCGCTCTCCTTGCGCTCGACGAAGTCTTTCAGATGGCTTCTTTCAACACTTGTCTAAGTGTTGGCCTAGTGCACTCCTTGCACAGATCTTCCTCCAGAGTGTTCAACATCTCTATTTCACCTTGAGATTCAACTGCTCAGCCCGCAAAGTTCTCTGCCCCTTCTGTTCCTCGAAGGGATATTTGTGCCCTCTTGGCACCTTCTTCTCAAGCACTCTTTGATGAGATTACATAGTATTCAAAAACTCTGTGAGTTTCCTCCTCTGACACTCCTCTTCTCATAACTCGAAAGAGAGTTCACCTGTGCACACTTGCACCTGCTCGATGCCCTCCTAGCAGAACTCTACAGAGTCCTCAATAACTCTGTGCTACGCTTACTCCTGCACAGAATTTCCTTCAGGGTATTCAGTAACCCTATCTCTTTGTGCCTCCTCTGCACAATCTCTCCTCCAAGGTATTTGGTAACCTTGAGGCTCCTCTCTGAGTTTGTAAACTATTACGGTGTGCCCTCCTGGCATGTTCTCCTATGAACTCGAAGCAGAGTCCAAATACGCACTCCTTGGGTTGGCTCACAGAGTTTACAATACTCTGTCATGCATTCCTTGCATTTATCATAAAGAACCCAAAAATAATCCAACAAACTCACAGACAGAGAATTCTGCCTATCCCTGCAGATGGAAACTTATCATACATCTACAACATAAATAAACACACAAATAACATTCATAGAACACATAAACACACAGAAAACTCATAGGCAGGAAAAAGTGCTCCTTGTATTAACATGAATGTCTATTACAGATGTGTACAAAAGCTCAGACTGCAATAGAGTCTTGGCTCTTCTCTCCTCTCTTAACTCTACTCCCTTAACTTCCTAGTGAAATTCGATACAAAGATCTTTTTACAAAAGAGGGGATCCTCGAGCCTTTCCCTCCAAGCTACCTAACTCTCATTAATTACATTGAATTACATTCAATGGCCATCTAGTCCGAATCATATCTAGATCCCATCAACCTACCAACCATTAAAGGCGACCCTATCTCCTACCTGTACAAAGGCAAGAACTCGACTCTACCAAGCTTACAACATTTACTTGCTTTAATTACATTTTAAAATTTAAAATTCGAGTGCAAAATGAGAGGGCTGGTGCCCCTCTCCTTCTTAAATGCACGCTGATGTGCTGGAATGTTGGAGTGTTGTTGAGGTGGAGCGATGCTCCTGCATCAAGATGACACAATGATAAGTGTGTTTCCTCAATGGGGTTTCAACTTTATTTATATAATACCTGTCACATCAAATGATGTGTCTTTTGGCACAATAGGGCTAACCTCAATAACTCAAAATATAATTAATAATTACCATATTAATTATCTTTTATATTAATTATATTTTACATTAATTATCTTTTACATTAAGGTGGGGCCGACCTGTACCCTTTACATTACAAATAGAGTTATAGGTAAGTATGACTCTTGAAAAATATAGCAAGTGATCTCATACACCCACTAGTGCTTAACCACTAGGGGCACATCCATGGGGATGTACATATCTCTATCTCATTGCGTCTCACAGGAGAACCACACTCACTAGTTCTCAACCACTAGGATCACGTTCATCTGTGCTCATCCACAGGCACGTCCAACTCAACATATCTTCTTTCTCACTGCATCCCACATGAGAGTCATATGGAGTTTATCATCTCAACTCTCTGCTCAGAGGAGGATAATACATCATTTCCATATTTGTCTCATAACGATGCACCCATCTCATGGGAATTCACACGTTCACCTTGTGCTCAGCCACATGCATGTCCAACTCAATAGATCTCCTTTCTCACCGCGTTACACAGGAGAATCATCTGGAGTTCTTCTCAACTCTCTGTAAGGAGGAGGCCATCACTACATTCCATCTCTGTCTTAGATAGGAACCACACACCCATCTCAGGGGTTGTCTCTCAGGTTTGTGTCCTGGAGGATGTCTCATGTAGCTGTAATTATCAACACTCCCTCTCATCTAGGGAGGCATTCTCCATTAGACCAAGTATCGCACAGAAGTATTCGAACATCATCCTGGTTGTAATCATCAAAACTCCCTATCAACTAGGAATGTAATCTCCACCAAGATAGTTTCTCACAGAAGTACTCGAACTTCGTATTGGCAAGCGGTTTGGTGAAGATATCTGCAATCTGCTCATGTGTAGGAAGATACTGCACGTGTACTTCTTTCATTTGCAACATGTATCTGATATAATGATATTTTATATCAACGTGTTTCGATCTATCATGGGGTTCTCAAAGATATTTACACACAGCTCTGATTATCATCATAGAATCCATCTCATGATCAAGTAAATCTGCCAGAAGCTTGTGAAGCCACACTGCTTCGCACACTCAATGCTATATACTATGCTTCTGTGTTACTCAAGGCCACATAGTTTTGTTTCCTGATGCATCAGGAAACAAAAATTTGTGGCCTTGAGTACCACAAAAGCATAGTATATAACATCACCAGGAAACCATGGAAAACTTCACGGTAAGAGAACAACCGGATTTTCTCTTCCGGTCCACTGTACTCTCTGCTCAATCTGTATCGGCATATCCCTACAAAATCAAGTTCACATTGGAGGCATATCTCAGGCCATATCCAATGGTGCATCGTATATATCTCAATACATTCTTTACTGCTATCCAATGAGTTTGTCTCGACTGACTCATGGATTGACTAAGCATATTCGTTGCATAACATATATCATGTCTGGCGTTAACCAGATACATCAATGATCTAATCAGCTATCGGTACACACGTGGATCAATATCATCTTGAATCGTCATCATTTATTTTTTTTCAAATCCATCACCATTGATGTAGACATGGATTTGCATTCTGTCATACTGAACTTCTTTAATATCCCCACTGTATATTTTCCTTGACTTAGGAAAAATCTCATTGGTCCTCTGTCATACGTCTTGTCCCAAGAGTAGTGCATCATACCGAGATCCTTCATCTCAAAATTAGAAGTCAAAGCTTGCTTGTAACAACATGGCTTATTGAATAAGTCATCAAAATCAGGCTCTCGTCACCAACAATGTAATAGTATAGGTTTGGATCAACAACACTCTTGCTGAAACCCAAACTTCATCAAGAATCCATCCATCTGATGTAGTTTCCAACTCATGGATGGTAGTATATATGGGAGTGCATCGGGCTACTGAATCAATATGTATCATCATAGTTCACTCCCTCTCCTTGTGATAATCCTCTGACTACAAGTCTCGTTTTGTATTTCTTGACACTTCCATCAGCCACATGTCTTTCTGCCTCTTGCAAAGTTTTTCAAGTCCAGACAGGCCCTTTTATGGCCTACTGCAATGTCCCTGAGAATATCAACTGGAACAACTGGATCAATTGTATTAGTGGCTATCTCCCTCTTGACTACTGAAGAGGAAGAAGGTATTGTCTCTCTCTCTCAATTAGTTTGACTCCTTCTGAGTTAAGTAACTCCCTCTGAAGTATGAGGATAAGCATTTTCCTTTGATGTTAACCTTCCTAAAACAAGAAAACAAATGAAAGGAAACAAGACAAGAATATCTCCTATAGGAGATTCATGAGTACATCTCCAGAATCAAAACATTTGTTGNTACACACGTGGATCAATCTCATCTTGAATCGTCATCATTTATTTTTCGTCAAATCCATCACCATCAATGTAGACATGGATTTGCATTCTGTCATACTGAACTTCTTTAATATCCCCACTGTATATTTTCCTTGACTTAGGAAAAATCTCATTGGTCCTCTGTCATACGTCTTGTCCCAAGAGTAGTGCATCATACTGAGATCCTTCATCTCAAAATCAGAAGTCAAAGCTTGCTTGTAACAACATGGCTTATTGAATAAGTCATCAAAATTAGGCTCTCGTCACCAATAATGTAATAGTATAGGTTTGGATCAACAACACTCTTGCTGAAACCCAAACTTCATCAAGAATCCATCTATCTGATGTAGTTTCCAACTCATGGATGGTAGTATAGATGGGAGTGCATCGTGCTACTGGATCAATATGTATCATAATAGTTCACTCCCTCTCCTTGTGATAATCCTCTGACTACAAGTCTCGTTTTGTATTTCTCGACACTTCCATCAGCCGCATGTCTTTCTGCCTCTTGTAGAGTTTTTCAAGTCTAGACAGGCCCTTTTATGGCCTACTGCAATGTCCCTGAGAATATCAACTGGAACAACTGGATCAACTGTATCAATGGCTATCTCCCTCTGGACTACAGAAGAGGAAGAAGGTATTGTCTCTCTCTCTCAATTAGTTTGACTCCTTCTGAGTTAAGTAACTCCCTCTGAAGTCTGAGGATAAGCATTTTCCTTTGATGTTAACCTTCCTAGAACAAGAAAACAAACGAAAGGAAACAAGACAAGAATATCTCCTAGAGGAGATTCACGAGTACATCTCCAGAATCAAAACATTTGTTTTCATAGCTACAACACCTACTTGTAATGTAGCAACTTTAGAAATGTAGGTTAGAGTCATGCTAATTTAAAATTCAAACGTTGAGTCTTCACTTCTAGTGTGTTGTTCTTCTGAATGCACTAAGACTTCTCTGGTCCATGATTGCACCAAGAGTTCCTTCCTCCTGCAAGTACCCTTATGAAAATGATGTAAATAATATATATATACAAGTGCATACTTGAGAGTGTACACCAATGGAGGTTCTGTTTGTTTGTCAATGTCATGATGATCAATGACATTCCTTGCTTGTTTGTCTTGTAGCCACCTATACCACACAAGTATCTGATGAAGTCTGCATCAACCTTCTGTCCTATCATTCTGGATGCATTGTGTATGGTTGCTTGATAAACCTTTTCTGTTGGTAGATTACCAACAAATGTCCTACCATAGATGTATGCATTTACAAGAATTCCTTCATTCCGATGTTAAAGCATGACTTCCAATTTTGTTGTCGAGAGCATATCCCTTTGAGTGTTCACTTCATCATTGTTGAGAAGGATATAGTCAACATCATTGGCTGATGCTGAATCCTGCACATTGTTGCTAGCTTCATTATTCAACTTGCTTTGATCATATGTAGTTTTAATCACAAGTAAACCTGCAAGAAATTTCTTCTGATAGGTGGATGTTGTTTTTCCATGACTAAAATGAGGTGCACCTTCTTGCAAGGGTTGACTACAAGATGTACTTTTATCTTTTTCATATAGAACCGACCCTACTTCACTAAGCTTTGAACAATGCTCTTCAATTTTGCTTCTATATGAAGAAGCAAGATTCCCATTGCTTGATTCATGAGACAAGTATTCATTAGGAAAATATTTACCGACAAACATAGTCTTTGCCCACCACATAAATTCAGATTTCTTACACAAATAGTTTTCTTCAATTATGTAAGGGATGTTTATGTCTGGAATTTCATCTTTCCTAGGAGAAACCGTAGAGATCTGTGTTTGTAAATCACCATTTCCCACAACTGATGTAGGTGCACGGTCAACTAATTTACTGTCCTGATGTTGCATGGATGAATATGCCATCGTTCCTTCAACATTTTCTTAGCATGCCAATTTTAGCATACTAGTAACTGGGGCCTTAGAATCCCCCACCAAAAATATTTATATCCTTTTTTTTTTGTTTTGCTGAGAATTCACACTTTCCGGACTACCTAATACAGTCCTGTAGCTGGTATGATGAGCCTCAGACTGTACGGACTTCCTAATATGGTCCTGTAGATGGTATGCTGAGCCTCTTCTAGGTAACGACTACCTTTTCTAGTAGGCCAAGTTACCAAGGAATAAGTGGCGGCCTTTCCATGTTGTTTAGGAATATTAAACATGGTTCAGTTTAGGCCCGTGACTAGTTTTAAGGAGGGTTACCACAAGGTTGAGGAGGGGTCAACCTTATTCCTTCATGATTTAGGGGGTCCAACCCTTCTCCTAAGATCCGACCTCTTTTCCATATACCATGGTTGCTGTTCAAGGGTTGAATTCACCACAGAAGGAAGATCTGACCCTCTTCATCTACCACAGATTTTTCCAGAGGGGCCCGACCTCATCATCTACCACATATTTTTCAAGGAGAGGTCCGACCCTCTTCTCTTCACAACTACATAAGACCTTACCTTCAATTTTTAATGCGCAATGGTTTTATTCAAGCCCGCTCTGAAACCATGTTGGATTTTCAATGAGCTATGGCTATTGCATCCTCTTTAAATTTTTTGTTTAACTATTACTTGAACCATAACTACTGCAACAAACCAAGATCACAAGAAGAATAACCATGCACAAGAAAACAATAAGTATCCTGGGAAACCCTTCTCAACAAGGGAAGAAAACCCAACCAATCCTTTGCTATATTCCTTAATAGAAAGACCTCCCACACCATCACCAAACCTAGCACACAAGAGGGTGCTATAATTCTCATAATTTCAGACCATAACTTTTGAAATCATGAGATGCACAATGATAAGTGTGTTTCATCAATGGGGTTTCACCTTTATTTATATAAGACTTGTCACATCAAATGATGTGTCTTTTGGCACAATAGGGACGACCTCAATCCCCCCGTACGTCCNTATATTTTACATTAAGGTGGGGCCGACCTGTACCCTTTACATTACAAATAGGGTTACATGTAAGTCTGACTCTTGAACAATATAGCAAGGGATATCATACACCCACTAGTGCTCAACCACTAGGGGCACATCCATAGGGATGTCCATATCTCTATATCATTGTGTCTCACAGGAGAACCACACTCACTAGTGCTCATCCATTAGGATCACGTTCACCTGTGCTCATCCATAGGCATGTCCAACTTAGTAGATATTCTTTCCCACTTCATTACACACGAGAGTCATATGGAGTTCATCATCTCAACTCTCTACTCAGAGGAGGCTAATACATCATTTCCATCTCTGTCTCATAACAATGCACCCAACTCATGGGAATTCACACGTTCACCTTGTGCTCAGCCACATGCACATCCAACTCAATAGATCTCCTTTCTCATTGCGTTACATATGAGAATCATCTGGAGTTCTTCTCAACTCTCTGTAAGGAGGAGGCCATCACTACATTCTAGCTTTGTCTCAGATAGGAACCACACACCCATCTCAGAGGCTCTCTCTAAGGTCTGTGTCTGGGAGGATGTCTCACATAGCTGTAATCATCAACACATTTAATCCCATGTATGCACCCCTTGGGGTCATCTCATATACATTTAACCCCATATATTCCCCCCTTGGGGTCATATCATATACATTTAACCCCATATATGCCCCCTTGTTAGAAAATAATGGGTGCGCTCGTTTAACCATAGACAATATAACAATATTGTCACCCAACCATAGGCCGAAGCCACCCCCGAGTACCTTAAACTTGATAGAGAATGATTTCAAAATCAATATCCAACCAAGGATGATGCACCAAGAAAGACTGATCAGAAAGTCCAACCATAACCAATAGAAATTCTGAGCCTAAACTGAGAATACAGATTGTAGTAGCTGCGACTGCAGCTACTACCCATACTTGTGCACTTGCCCAGTTTCTGCAGTGCGCACTTCTTCCTAGCTGAAATTTTGAGCTGTGTATACCAAATGAGTTATGAGTACTTATATTTATACTGTTTTTCCTGAGCTATCTGGGCCGACTTCTCATTTTGGAGGCTAAATACTTAATTTTAAATATTTCCTTGAGCTGACTTGTCTTCTAGGGTTATGTTCAATGCTTTAGGGTTTCTTTTTGCTTCCCAAAATATTCTATTCTCGTTAGGATTACACGTGGAGGTAAATACCTCCCGCAAATACCATAATATCAACACTCCCTCCTAGCTAGGGAGGTATTGAAGGCAATTGTCTTGAGCAAAAAAATACCATTCAATCGGTAGCATCATCATAGTCGTATAGACTATCTCATGATTATCACGAGCATCATCATCACTATCATCTGATAGCATCAACTACATCATCTCTCGAAGCCATACTCTATCTGAGTAGTTAGGCATGATGCTGAATAAGTCACTCACTCCACAAAGTGATACAAGGATCATTTTTCTAATCTAGACATACATCCTATAAGAATGACTATCCCAGCATATGTTAAAATATACGCCATGGATTACAGAGACCATTCCTATAGGAATGTCAATCTAGGACTATTTTCTAATCAAGTTATAGAGATCTGTCTCAACCTGTATGCTTTAGAAAATATCGATCTTGAACCATTTTCCTAATTGGGCCACAATCTGTGCCTTAGGAAAATACTAGTCCATGACATGTCAACAAATTGTCAACCTAGACCATTCTCCACAGAGAGAATACCTGTCCACTAACAATCTGTTCTATATGGACCACTCTCTGCCTAGAGAATGTCTGTCCACAAGCACACTGACTATCTATCTAGATGATAATCATTTTCAACACTACTGATAGTCTACATGGAAATAAGAACAATGTCAGTCAATAGAGCACAACTGTGTTTATCCATAGTAGTATACAACTACAATCCAGTGGTACACTACCACACCAAGTAGCACACAACTACTTAATCAGTGACACATAGTCACAACCAGTGGAACACATCCACCATAGTAGAATACATCTACTATCCAGAGACATACAGTC
>JASDQU010109235.1:97975-111651 GCA_032191745.1 Picea mariana
AGTGATAACAGATGCTCCCTGATGTGTGAGATTAGGAACATACATATAGTCGAAATACATCAATGTTTCTTCTACTGAGAGTACCTTTGTAAGAAAGAGTGTTGAGGGGGATTTCAAGAGAGACCCATTGGAGAGAGAGGGGAGCCTGTAGGACCCAAACCTATGTACAAAAATAAAACTATGTACAAACGAGGCAGGCATGCCCCATGCTCATGTCATGTAACTCAAAAATGTGTAATACAGTAACTAAAGCTGTGTGTTGGTGTAGATGACTGTAGTGCCCTCAGGGGCATGTTGATAATAGCAGAGGACAATTTTGATGGTGAACAAACTCTAAAATGAGGTGAGGACACCTGTAATAAGTGTCGATGGTATGCATGCATTGATAGCTTAACAATTTTCAGAGGTCTTCGAGAAATGTAAAAAACAACTGCAATAGTTTCAAAGTAAGACCCACCGTAACATGATAAGATGCTGAAGTTGAATGTCGTGGGGGTCAATGACAACAAAGAGAAATGATGGTTCTCTTTGTGCCATCTGAGACACCTCACTGGAAAGGTAATGAGAGTCAAGATACTGTCTCCCTTCTGGAAACTGTGCTGATGTCGATAGGAAGGGAGACACGACGCCAAGAAGCGAAGGGCTTCATGAAATCCACATGGTAGGATCAGGGACTGAAGAGATACATGGAAGAAGTCAAGATGTGGTGAGACTCAAGACGGCCCTTGGTTGGGGATATTTGTGAAGGATAAGTGACAACAACCGTGGAATTGAATCTAGCGTCAGGGGGACGACTAGACTAGGGTCAAATTGTGCCAGAGGCATGACAAAGTGGACAAACTCAGAGATCATGGGTAAATGGACTGTGGGATACTCATGGTTTATGGACGATGTCAACAGGAGGAGAAGGTAATGAATTCCCCAACCAAGGGCGACATGGGTTGCTTCTGCTGGAAAAGGAAGGTCGTCAAGGGTGATGACAAAAAGCTATGTAAAGGCTGGAAACAAAGGCTTTTTACAATTACCAAATAAATAAAGAATATTTTGGGAAAAGTGTACAGATACAGAAATGGGTACCCCAGTGCAATATGGCTTGGCCTGTGAGCGCACAAGTTGCGTGGAAAGTAGGTGGAGGGTAGGGGCCCCATAGGCAGGTTTCTGTATTAGGTAAAAGGAATGAAGGACAATCTGCAGATGGACAAACTGATGGTGGATGAGATGGAGGGCTAATGATACTGTGGAGGTGCAGTCAAATGCAAATCGTGATGAGATTATGCGGGAGTCCATTATGGGGAGGTTAACAAAATCAGGAGAAGGAGCATGTGGATAATTCTTGGGAATGCAAAGAATTTGAGGACTCCCAGCCCTAGGGTGAAAGCAACATGAGTGTCAAGGTGTCAAGGGGGACTATAAATGGGACAAATCATGTGGGGAAGAGTGCTACCGGGTGATAGTACTGAAATGCAATGGAGGTGTAAGTACTGCAGAGCCGGATGGGGGGACCTTAGGGGTAAATACCAGAGGGTGCGACTGAGATATGCAATTGATATTTAGAGGGAATGATTACATGCCAGTGGCGATCTTATACTTGAAAGAGCTGTGCTAATTTGTGGTGAACAAGTACCCGCACACATGAAAATCAAATACCCAACGTGAATAATATCTGAAGATAAAGAATATATAACATTTATTTGATAATTGTGAACATAAGCATCTGTACCTGGGCATAATGTGAAAACAAATTCTCCTCGGGGGCCGAGGATGGATGGTGTCCTGGGGAATGTGACTGTGTAGGTGGCGGGATCCTAGTTGTATCGGAAGGAAATTCCGTAATGAGTTCGGCAAGTACGAGGGATTTCTTGCTTTTAGGTATTGAAAATTCAAGGTCGTACTCCTGAAGGATGACGATCCATTGGGAAAATTTTCCATTAATTTGCTGACGACTGAGTAAGTATTGCATTAGGTTGGAATCAGCTACGACCTTGGTAGTTCGAAGCATGATGTAATGGAACAGTTTTTGGACTGCGAGGACAACTACAAGGGTGAGTTTCTCTTCGTGATTGTGTTTCAAGGGTGGCCCTGAAAGGTTTTTACTAACATAATAGATAACATGCTCCCGGTCGTCACCCCCTAATTGGACGAGACGACTGAGGTCGATAAGTAGAGGATATAGTCGCGGTCTTAGTCAGGTGGACTAATCAATGGGGCGTTGAAGAGGGCTACTTTGAGATCATCAAAAACATTTTGGGCATGTTCGTCCCATTGGAATTGCATATCATGACATAAGAGGTGAAGGAAACCATGTGCTTGAGTGGCGTAATCGGGGACAAAGTGGCGTAAAAAGTTAGTTTTGCCTTGTAGGCTCTGCAATTGGCATAAATTACGCGGTGGGGGAATTTTCGTGATGGCTTGGACCTTGAGGGGGTCGACTGTGATGCCGTGTTGGGAGACAATGAACCCAAGGAGGCGTCCAATGGTGAAGCAAAATATGCACTTGAGGGGATTCAAGTGGATATTGTACTGACAACACCTGTGAAATATAATACGTAAGTCATCCAGGCATTGAGTGCGTTTCTTGGATCGAGCGGTGAGATCGTCCAAGTAGGCGAGAATGATTTGAGCCAGATCATGAAAAATGTATGTCATGGCACGTTGAAAAGTGGCTTCATTTTTATTGAGGCCAAAAGGCATGACATGATATGCAAAGGTACCCCAAGGGGTAGTGAATGCGGTTTTGTATTGATTGACTGGGTGGATCTGAATTTGGTTGTAGCCAGAGAAGCCATCCATGAAGGACAAATCCTCGTGGTCAACACAATCATCGATAATTTGGTCGATGAAGGGTATTGGAAAATTGTCTTTGGGACAAGCGTGATTGAGATCACGAAAATCTGTACAAACATGGATAGTTCCCTGCTTTTTCTTAATGGGGACAGGGTTGGAGACCCATGACATATATGCGATGAGATATATGAACCCTGCAATGCGTAATTTGTCAATTTCGGCTTTGATGGCCGCTGCTTTGGATGGGTGTAATGGACATTACCTTTGTCGTACATAGGTAATATCAGGCCACGTGTCTATATGATGTTCGACAATAGAGGGATCAAGGCCAAGCATCTCTATGTATGACCAGGAAAAATGTCCCGGTATTTCTGGAAGAGAGCTTTGTAAGTGATGACTTCTTCAGGAGAGCATGCCGCACCGATGGTGATTTCCTCTATGATGCTAGGTTTGATGGAAATATCAATTTTGATAGTGGGGGAAATGTTGGCCATATTACCTTCCTCAAAAGCATCGGGGGCAAGGATAGGGTTATTGAACCAGTCTATATGCCTTGATGGGATAAAATCTTTGGATTCGATTGCGTATATGGAGTTTTGGCTAGGAGGTGCAAAGACATCTTGTGAGAGAAAGAGTGCTTGGTGATGGAGAGGATCCCATGGACAGTCGGGGGTGGTTAATTCCTTGAGGATGTCTTCATCGCAATGGAACTATCGAGAATATAGTGGATCCAGGGGAATAACATTGGTGACTGTCACCGTGTGGTTGTCTTCTAGTGGTGATAATGTAGAGGGGGTATCATAAAGAGGTTGCGATGGTTTTCTCGACATAAACCAAATATTGAGATATTGTGGGTTGAAAATGGTGGTTGAGCGTAAGATTTTCGTGGGGAAATGAACTGGAGAATTGGGGGGATTTGGGTGAAAATCCTCCTCTAGGTTATCGAAGAACCATGGAGGAGTGGGAAGTCCCTCAGGCTCGGGGGAGAAGATATAAACAATATCAGGAGAGGGAGTAGGGGGAACTACTGACGTCACCGGAAGTAGGGTGACAATAGGATTGGGAATAAGGGCCGATTGACGACGTCTATACTCAATGATCGTAGGACATTGATATGTGAAGTGATCAAGTGATTCACAGAGAGTGCAAGGACATCATCACATATGTTCATTGACCAAGGTCATGAAATAGTGGATGTTAGTGACATGCATGTGAGATGATGTGGATGGAGGAGGTTCTTGCTGGAAGCTATGGCAGACTGCCGTTAGAGTCTATCGAAATTGAGGTAACACTGGAAAATGGTGGGTGTAATGGCCATACTCAGAACAGATGGCACATGTGAATTTGGTTCACAACCATTTGCTACCTATGTTAGTGGGCGTAGTGGTAGCAATGGAGGAAGTGACGAGTCGCGTCGGTGCCCGTGGGAGTTGAATTAAATTGCGTGGCTCGGGGAGAGATGGGAACTTATTGGCAGGCTATCCATCTTTCTCGCATAGTGCACAAGGAGGTTGAACTCATGGTGGAAGTGGAGTGGTGGGTTCTTTCTTCTTCCGTTTTCCCCCAACTGTAGCAGGGGTGCTGGTGAGTGGGGGAGTGGGTGGGATGGTGGGGGTAAGTATTGGAATCTGCATCGGGATTCATTTTGTTTGGGGAGGGAGGGATGGTTGAGGGACCATATTAGGTGGATGTAGATACCATACTGAAATTTTCAGCACCATATTGGGAAGCGTAAGCGTTGAGTCTACCTGGAAAGCTTGTACACCCGGTGGGGGGTAAAAGAAGGGGATTTGGGTGATGGCTTGGGGGACTGTCTCCCAAGCCAGAATGTGGCACTGGGGGAGGGTATAATCAGGAATAGAGGGAGCTGGAGAGTTCTCAAGGGATTCCTGAGGAAGGAGCTGTATGACTAGTGGGGCGTTAGATAGTAATGAAGCCTATGTGGGAGGAAGGGTATCTCCAGTTTCTGTTCCATTGGATGAGATCACACATACTTGTGCTGAGGGATGTATGAGTGAATTTTCTCCATGGTATGTCCCTAGAAAGGATGGGTCTTTGAAAATTCATGGACCCATTTCGATGAGTGGGTAAGCCTCATGATTAGTGTGAACAAAGGGTAGGATATTATCGATGTTGGAGGAAGGGTTGGGCTTGTAATGCGACACTTGGTCGATAGTTATGATCTTCCCGTTGTGGGGGAACATCATTGTACGAAACACAGAAGAGGCCACTGCCTTCATTGCATACATGTAGCTACGCCCAAACAAGATGTTGTAATCTAGCGGAGCATCGATAAATTCAATGTCAATGAGGATAGTTTTTCCCCCGAGTTCAACAGGGACATTTTGAAAGATCCCTTCAGGAGAGGATGGTCGTCCATCATAATCTCTCAAAGTGATGGTTGATGGTATGAGATCGGGGGAACCAAGTTTCTACCATACGGTTTTGGACATGATGCATGTGGATGCACCTTCATCAATGATGCAATGGAGAACTATGATGTTCCAGATTTTAATTGGTATTTGGAAAGCGACCAGAGTGGGGAGATGGGGTTCCCCACTATCAAGATCAAAGGTGATGAGGCGAGTATCAGCAGGGTCAACTGCCCCCAAGGTGGAAAGTAACGAATTTTGTTGAGTAGGACAGGTTTGAAGAACTTCTAAAACTGACATGGCAGTAGGAGATTGTGCCAAGTCATCGACCAGACTGTAATTGTGTGCCTCCCTAGCCTGAGAATTATTGATGTTCCATCGTAATGGGATGCAAGGGATACAAAGGGGTGGTTTAGTATTAGGGTGAGGAATCATCAAAGGTGGGCAAGTTGTGACTGGGGATGCATATGAGGTAGTGGGAGACAAGTCGGGGGGTGCATTGTATTGACGACTACGCGTTTGTAGGACTTCTTCCTCACTAGTGAGGAGGATAGATCGATCTGTAGCACGAGAGAAGAGCATACTCAAATATTGACGTTCAATTTTTGGTCCCATTGCAAGTAGTTATATTGGTGATGTAGAATGATTCCAACTTATCTTTAATCAAAGCAAGCCATCCATGTGGAAAAATGAAAGCAAACAAAGGATAAATATGGATTTTAACCCCCTAAGTGCCTATGTTTTGACTAACTCTTCATGTGGAGAGGGAATATAAGTGTGGTGCATATTACACTCTACATAGAATCAAACTTAAGAAGGCTATGGGCCTCCAACAAATCACAAAAAACTTTACAATATATGATTTTCTGGACATATGCGTGGGTCACAGAGTAGACAGAAGCGCATTGGGCGCTAATGCGCAAATTTCAAACAACCTTTTGGAACAGTGCACAGAATGTGCTGAGAAACACAGTGGGTTTGGCGCACCTGCTTGGAAGACGTGACTCTAGGTTAAAAAACCTGTGCACTTTCCGTTAGACGATCGTGAAAGAAATTTCGGATGAAATTGTCTTCACTCACCTTTGAATTTAGCTTTTTGCAGGCATGCATGGGCTAGTTATGGTTTCTACAATTCAAACAAACCAAAATGAAGTGCTCAAACAACCCAAATGGGGGGGAAATTGATACCAATCCCCAGTGGAGTCGCCAATCTGTTGCGTCCCTTTCATCACCTAAATGAGAAAAATAAGGACGCTTACAAGCCCATTTGGGTTAGCTGGGAAAGACAACAGTGAATGCAAGAGTTATAAACATCAAGCATAAGAAATAAGCAAATAACTAAGCTAATAACAATAAAAGAAAGTAAACTAGAGTGCATAAGGGAAATATGACAAGAAAATAAACAACATGTATGCCACCAATGGATAAGTTGTATTAATAGAAAACACCAAAGAGAAAGGGAGACTATGGGTCGCCTCTTCCTCCAAGGGAGGTCTCTTGAACTCCCAATGATTGAGTTCTTCTTACAAGTAGGAAACTAAAAGGAAATGGTGAAGAAAATCCAAAGCATATTCACTCAAGAGTTGATATGAATGGATAAATGAAATGATGCTTGTATGCTCTTGATGAGGAAAGAGGATCCTCCAAGAGAATATAGGAAACATAACAATACAAATGAATTCCTTGAAAGTATAGTGCACCCATGGCCTCTTTTTATAGCAAATATTTGAGGCATTATTCAACTAGTCTTTAGTGTGAACATGGGGCTCTTTAGGGCACCCTTAGGTCTTTGACCAACCCCCCACTCAGATTCAGCTCGGATTTGGGTGTCAAATCGACTTGGGAGATGAACCAAAAGTGGGTGGAAGGCTGACCAAAATCATAAATGCACCGTTCTGAGGTGTGCACAACTTTTTTCATCCACAGTCGCGCATTGAGCGCATATGCGATTTTCCGGAGTTATTCGACTGTCACATGTGCACGCTCTACCTTTGTATCTTTAGCGCATGCTGATTTTTTAACCAGTTGTATAGTTTTGTGCCCTTTGGAAATGAATTTTTTGGGCCATGGATGAACTAATGGGTGTTTTGAAGATGCTGGATTCTTGTAACCATTTGCGGACAAAATTTCAGTGATAACACCTTGCTTCATGCATGAATTCATACTCTTCTTTTGGAATTCTGTAATCATCTCCCTCCATCTAAGAGAGTCCATGCTTCTGTTTACATCCTTATTTCCTTCTACAAAGTGTCACAAGTCATTTTCCAATTTTCTCTTGATTGCTGACTTCTTTTTGTTTTTACTTCTTCTAGGTTTCTTCAAGTTTTATTCTGATTTTGACTTATCCTGCAGCTGTTACTTGTGTAATATCTTCCACATGAATTGTTACCAAGGATTGTCAATGCATTTAAGATTTTCATGTGTATTGCTTGACTTGTAGTCATCGTGATAGCAATCCTTATCTTGTTATTATTCCATAGGTATTGTTTCACTTGAACATCTTATCTTCTAAGAAATAGATATGCAAGATATGTATAGAAATTATGTAAACATGGTATGTACAAGAACTATGAAGAATGTTGTTACCTTGTTTTAGAAGAAGTCTGTTTTATCCTGCTTGGCCTTCTTTGAGGGTTCCCTTTCTTCGACAACTGATGCTTCGTGTGTTTCCTTCCTTTTCTTTAAATCGGGACAATGATTCTTGTAGTGACCATATTTTCGACAGTTGAAGCATTGTATTTTTGACATATCTTTCTCTTGATTTGGTTTCTTCCTTGAGCCAAACTTATTTTTATTCCTGAAATTCTTGAACCTTATTGTGAAGGCTTGATTATCATATTTCTTTTGGGGTTTCTCTTTTGCATTAACCCTTGATTCTTCTTGTACAAAACAAGTCCAAAGTTCTTCAAATGTGGGATACTCCTTCCTTGTCTCTTTACTAATGTGGGAGACCATTGAGTACTATATTTACCAATTCCTTCTCTGAAATGTTTTCTTCAATAGATTGTAGTTGATATCTTAACTGAGAGATTCTCACAAAGTATGATGTTATGCTGTCATCATCATTCATTTTCATGTCATGGAGTTCATTCTTCAAACTCATTACTTGTCCAATGTTTCTGACCGAGAAGAGGTTAGTTAGGGCATCATACATCTTCTTAGATGAGTCAAGATGAGAGATGTAGGGTATCAAGTGGTTGTTTATAGAGTCCACTATGATACTCATGGCATTGATGTCATTGTCCTTGAACTTCTCCATAACTGCAATGTTCTGAGGTTCCTTCTCTTTTCCTTCTTCAAACTGTGGTTCCACGATCTTTCCTTTAACAATATCCAACACTTTATTCTTGGAAAGGATGAGATCAATCCTTGTTTTACATGCTCTGAAGTTAGAAGCCCCTTCTAACTTGTTTTCTGACTTCATAGAGTAAGTCATGATTTCTTTGACTTGGTCAACCTTTGACTTTGACTTTGACTTTGACTTGGTCAACCTTTGGATTTGACCCAAAACTCAAACTTGAAATCTTAGTTTGCTGAGAGTACCATGAGGTGTGCTGGGTTAGGGCACACTAGACTATCCAAAAATTTGGTCAATCTCTTCACTTAAGGTGCCTCAACAAGAGGGTTAGGGTTTCATTGCTGCAACAAAAACTGGCTACAATTGCAACTGTAACTGAGCAAATCCTCCCAATCTATCTTCCAATGGTTAGACTATCCAAAGATAGTGTGGGCCCATAACTTATTGGAAATTAATAGATGTGCACGTTTAACCATAGACAATATAACGATATTTTCACCCAACCATAGGTCGAAGCCACCCCTGAGCACCTTAACCTTGATAGAGAATGATTCTGGAAGAAAACCCTACGCCTAATAGCCAATCAATGTAGCGTACCTCTCTCTCCAGAGTTAGCATACAAGGTAGAAAGTCCAAACCATAACGAATAGAAAGTCCAAGCCTAAATCGAGAATACATATTGTAGTAGTTGCAATTGCAACTACTCCTCAGACATGCACACTTACCCAGTTTCTGCAGTGTGCACTTCTTCACTTCTGTGGTTGCAAGCTGTGTGTCACAAATGAACTCTGATGCCCTTTATTTACACTACTTCTCCTTAGCTGTTTAGGCTGACTTCTCATTTTGGAGGCTAAAAACTCAATATTAAGTATTTCCTTTAGTCAACTTGTCTTCTAGGGTTATGTATAATGCTTTAGGGTTTCTTCTTGCTTCTCGGAATATTCTATTCTCATCAGGGTTACACATGAAGGTAAATACCTCTCAAAACTACCATAATATGTGGAGGTAAATACCCGCCCTAGGTAAATAAGTTCTGTACTTTCACTGGAGCAGTGTACCGACCTTTGTGGGAGTAGCATACAAACTTGCACTGGGTAACGTACCAACTTGTGTTGGAGTAACATACCAACCTGTGTTTGGATAACATACTAGCCTGTGTTGGAGTAGCATACCAAATTGCGTTGGGGTAACATACAAACCTGTGTTGGAGTAGCATACCAACTTGCACTGGGGTAACATATCAGCCTGTGTTGGATTAGCATAACAATATGCGCTGGGGTAACATACCAACCCACATTGGAGTAGCATACCAACCTGCTCTATGGTAACATACCAATATGCATTGGAGTATCATACCAACCTGCGTTGGGGTAACATACCAGCCTGCGTTGGAGTAGCATGCCCACCTATGCGGGGGTAACATACGAACCTGCATTAGAGTAGCATTCCAACCTGGGTTGGGGTAGCTCCTGCTACTGGGGATCACATCACTTCCCGCTCCTAGATAATACCTAAATTCTCACTATTGGAGAAAAATATTTGGACCACTCTAAGCTTGTCCCTGACAGAGGCTTGGTCAACATATCTGCTACCTTTTCATCAATAGCAATATACTGGAGCAAGTGTCTTGTCACAGTCTTCTCCCTCTTGCTGGGAGAATCCTTTGGGCACAAATCAAGATTTTTACATCTCTAGGTTATTTATCTGCAACATGATTGATCTTTTAGATCAACTTGGAAGTCACCACAAAATTCCCTTTTGGTCTTAGAACTAAGGAAAAAATATATATATCTCAGTCCTTCTGACTGGATTCCTCCTTGGTCACTATAGCAGAGTCTACTAAAGCAAGGGAATCTTCCCATAAGATCTCATATATCCTCAAAGCCTCTGAAGCTTCGATCTATCCTTCTCAACTCATGGCATATGTCTGTCAGTACTGGAAGATGTATCTCTCTTCCATATAAATATGAAAGTATCCGAGTCTCCTTTCTCCCTTTGAATCTTGACTCCCTCTAAGTATCTATAATATTTAGAGCCATCTTCTCCCTCTGTGTGATGATTTCCTCTGAAGTCTCCTGTGAATGGTCCTGGGGAGGCCAATCCTCCCTACTGGATCATGAGGGATGGATCCCTCTGAACTCTATCTCCTTATGAGATGGTACTCGGTGGGGCCCTTTGCCTCACCACTGGTGGAGCCATCTTCTCCTCATCATATGGCTCATCAATGTTGCATCCTGCAAAGTTTCATGGGACCACACTGGTCTCTTCTTGGTTACTGCAACGATTCTAGGTAGGCCCTTCTAGCTCTACTAACTCTTCCTGATATGTAGAGTGATCAAATGCACTAGAGGGGTTTGTTCGGTTATTCTTGGAGCCTTCTGCTCCTTGCAATCAATCTCCATATGAGATGCTCAATATCCCACAAAAGTACCCTTCTTCGTCTTCTTCAATTTCGGTACATGGATGTATATGGTCGTGTATACAACTTCTTATCCATGTCTCAAACTAGAGACCGTCTAATATGTTTCCTCTTGCAACCATCACTATAGCTCCCCTCAGTTTTTTCACTTGTGACCTGCCCGAAACAAGGACAACAAAGGGGAAAACAATAGACAAGAATAATACTCTGATAATAAAAACAAGAATGAGAACAATAATCACAGTAGCTCCTTCTAAGAGATATTGCTTGTGACTTGCCTGGAACAAGAGCCAAAATAAAAATACAATAATAATAAATAGGAACAACACTCTTCTAATGTTGTGATCAATCATTCCTCCATGGTAACCTCCATGGAATTTATAAAATAACATGCCCGAGACTAGAGAAACGAGAGAAAAAAGTATAATAGCATTTTCATAAGAACATATCTATGTCAATAAGAATAAAATACAATCTCATGGTAATCATCATATTATTACCAAGGTGACCGTTCTGGAAGAAAAACAAGAAGTATCTCCTAGAGGATATGTTAGTTCATCTTGCAAACAAGTACAATACACATTTATATCAATATTACTTACTTGTTTCCAAGTATTCATTGTATCTAGTAGTAATAGAACCTTTCAAGGATTGTTGTCACAATTAGTAATGTAGCAATTTTCAAACTTGATATGTGCAAAATGGAAACTTATTAATTTAATCTATCAAACCTRGAACTTGGAGTCTTATCTTCAAGAACGAGTGTTTTTGCTTTTATTCYGAGTCTCCTTCACTCAATATGACATGTATTCTCTTCAACTTGTCCCATGTATTAAGACAATATATTTTCTTGACCAGAATCYGAGTTAGAGAATATAATGCAAATAAACTCTAAAATCTCAACCTTAATCAATCTAATACTTTGACTAAAGTTAGTTTCTAACTTTAACTTTGAACACAGGTTAGTATGATAATCATAACTTCAATAGATAAAAATACAACTAGATGTTCATAAGATCACAATAATTCCATAACAGCTAAAGACACATGAAAACAATCAAACCTGGAGTGTGTTGTTCCTCTGAATGTGCTGGATCTAAGATTTTTGCTTGGACTAGAGATCCCTTCTCCTTCAATCACACTCAAAATAGTGGTACAGTTTAAACATATATAAGTACATACCTCCAACAACATTGATAGGTAGTGGCACCATCCAACAATAGCGACATGAAATGAAAAACCTTAAAAATTCAAAGGTGCTCCAACCTTTAATCTAAGGGTAGATGGAGATGCGCTAGGGTAAGGCACACTAGAAAAACAAAAAAATAGTCACAACACTTCACATAAAATTTCATTGCAACTGGGGCTACAAATTGTGCTGCAACTGACATGAAGCAACTGACATGAAGGAACTGGCACTACAACTGCAACTGGCACTGTAGACCTAGGGTTTTATGAGGAAACCCTAATTTCTCAACTTTAGAAATTTTCAAATCTGATCTGGGGAAGAGATGGGCCCTAATTAGGCAACCTTCTTAGTGAGTTTAGTAAGTGCTCAATAAGCTTGACAATGGGGAAACTAAGGATCTTCCTTCCAATGGTTAGACTTTTATGAAGGAAACCAACTCTAATACCATGTTGAAATTTTGGTATGCTCGTTTAACAATAGACAATGTCACATCATTGTCACCCAACCATAGTCATTCACATATGCCACCCCCAAACACACTAACCTTTACATAGAATAATTTTGGCAAGCCTACTCCAGAACCAAGAGATAAGCCCTAACTGCTAACTGTAGCAAAAACTCAAGACAAGTCGAGCACTCCTTCTCCAAGAGTAGCACACAAGAGAGAGAGAGAGTCTCTATATCCACAGAACAAGTACCATACACAACTGCAAAAGCTGCATCTTCACTACTCTCTCAGACTTGTGCCATACTTAGAAATAATATCACCAAGAGAATAACTTGATAGCGCTAGAGAGAGACAAAGACCAAGAGATGACCATGTGCCCTTATTCCTCCTTGCACCTGCAGTTGCAGCTACAACTGTAGCTCTCCACAAGACTTGCACTTTGAATGGGTATATAAATGAGCTAAAACGTCCTCTATTTATATTAATATGTCCAATGACTTTTCTAGTTGGGATGAACTGGCTTTCTGGTAATTATATTTTATGTTTATCTCTTTCCTTGTGGAGACGACTTGTCTTTTTGGAAGATAATATTCTAATATTATTTATTCTTCTAGGACGACTTGTCTTCTAGGGTTTCCACACATCTGTTTAATGGTTCAGTTGCTTCCAAAATATTATATTCTAAGATATAACTTACACGTGAAGGTTAATACCTCCCACAAGTACCAAAAAATCAACACTCCCTCTTAGCTAGGGATGTATTAACTAATATGTTCTTTATGAAATGGTATGAAACACAACCATCCATATCACATGGCAAGGGAAATAATCACATGGGATTGCAGACCGGTCTACATGTAGCATCACCATAGCCACACAGTCTATCATATGATCAAACAAATCATGTAACAAGTGTCACTATCATAGCCGCACATTATCCATCTAGATGGAAAACACCTCCAACACTACTGGTTGGCCCTCCGACTAGTAACCTCCAATGCTACTGATAAACACTCTAAATGGGAATCATTTCTGACACTACAGGTTGACGTCTAGTTCATACAAAACTAGTAACTCGTCAACTCACACCGAATCTGACTAAAAAATCTAACACTCCCTCTTAATGAGAAAGGTATTCCTCTTGGAATGATCATCATCACTGCGTC
>JASDQU010109236.1:18836-29566 GCA_032191745.1 Picea mariana
TGATGAAGCAAACCTGGGCACATATGGGAAAACCAAAGTTGATATATTCCCCTATCAGGCTTAGGATGGCTAACCAGCAAGCTATCAACCCATTTGGACGATTGGAGCATGTCCCTGTGGACATTGATGGAGTAAGAACATTTGCAGATTTTGAGGTAATTGAAATAGTTGATGACAATTGCCCTTACCCTACCCTATTAGGAATTGATTGGGCCTTCAATAACTCTACTATTGTTATCGCACCTTTAGATGCAGATGAAGGTCAGCGATACACAGAGCCTGTCAGAGAAGAAGACTACGCATACACACTAGAAAACATATACAAGCTAACAGCCAGACAGCAGGATTATATTAATCCTATAGCCAATGGGAATCTAAGCTGGTGAAGTGACAACACATGCTCATCAGACTCAGAAGAAGCACTGGAGAACTGGAAGAACCAGATGTATGAAGTATCTACAAGGAGATGTGCTAGATTAACCAGAGAAGTTCACTGGATCGACACAACAGTAAGTAACTTACCCACATTTGATGGTCTAAATCCGTTAGAAGCCTTCCTATCAGACTTTGAAGCAAGTGTACCAACACAACAGAGGTTGTTGGAAATGGATGAGGCCTTGAAATCCACACCAACAAGATGGTGGGGGACACACAAAAGTAATATTACAGATTGGGTACAATGTTGTACTCTGATGATAGCGCGATTCTCAGCACAAGTAGAAGGTTGCGAAGTTTGCTACATAGGAAGAAGTTGCCCAAAGGACCATGTGCGAAGCTATGAGGAAGCCTGGAGCAACATTCCTCAAGAACAATGGGTGCACAAATTCATTACCACACTGGACACGACACCTATCAACTGGTACCTTCAAGCAGAACTGCGCCTCATCACCACATATTGGAAAGGTATGACTCAGAATTTTATAACTACATTCTTATTTGAAAGTCAATTTCCTTCAATAGATCAAGCACTGCAGATTGTGAGACAAAAATTATTCGAGGGGGTATCCAGCCTTTCCTTAGAACAGGAAGATGATGAATGGACTGTGCCTCTCTAGAAACTGCAAGGCTGTTACAACATCAATACCGACGAAGATGATGATCCTAGGAAGGTGAACATCGCAGAAACAGAGGGATAGAGAGAAGTGGAAGGACCAGGAGTCAAGCTACCATTCATTGGACAGCCAATCAAGATTAAGAATGTCAATATTGGAATAGAGTAGACACCAAAGTTTTCAAATGTTGGAGATTACTGGGATGCTGCTACCATTGATAAAATTACAAAATCACTGCATGAATATCAGGACTTGTTTCCAACCAAGTTCACTTATATGAAGGGCATTAGAGCGCCTATGGGATAGATGAGGATCCCTTTAAAACCAGATGCTAGACCAGTCAAACAGAGACCTTACAGATTGAACCCTAAATATAAGGAAAAAGTGAAGATTGAGCTTGACAAAATGCTGGAAGCAGGGATTATAGAACCTGTGGAAGAATTAGAGTGGATAATCCCTATGGTGGTGCAAGAAAAGAAAACAGGAGAAATCAGGATATGCGTAGATCTCAGGAAGTTCAATGATGCTTGTTTGCATGACCCCTTCCCTACACCATTCATTGACAAAGTGTTAGATAATTTGGGAGGCTAGGAAGTATATTCTTTTACAGATGGATTTTCAGGATACCATCAGATCCGGATTGCCAAGGAAGATCGCCATAAGACCACATTTGCAACAAAATGGGGATCCTAGCAATATAGAGTGATGCCATTCAGATTGAAGAATGCCCCAACCATCTTTTCCAGGGTGGTGGTCAAAGTATTAAAGGAATTTCTGCATAAATTTTTAGAAGCATGCTTTGATGATTGGACTGTGTTTAATTTGTTGAAAAATCACATTGAATGTCTAAGGCTAATGTTGGATAAATGCAGGCAGTGTCAAATTGCTTTGAATCTGAAGAAGTGCATTTTTTTTTCACCATTTGGAGTTCTGTTAGGACATAGTGTATGTAAGCAAGGACTGCTGATAGATCCATCCAAGATCGTTATTATAGTCGATCTACCCCCTCTTACAATAGTTAAACAACTGCGCACTGCGCTGGGACACACAGGATATTACAGGAAGTTCATTAAGGGATATGCTCATATTACAGCACCCATGGAGAAGCTGTTGAAAAAGGATTGTCAGTTTAGTTGGACTGAAGAATGCCAGCAGAGCTTCGACACATTGAAACAAAAAATGGTTACTGCGCCCAATCTAGTTTTCCCAGATTGGACCAAGGAGTTTCATGTGCATGTCGATGCATCATCCATTGCATTGGGAGTTGTGTTAGCACAACCAAGAACATGAGACATTGACCACCCGTTAGCCTTTGCCAGCAAGAAGCTATCCACAGCTGAGATTAATTATACCACTACTGAAAGAGAGGGATTAGCCATGGTGTATGCACTGTAGAAATTTCGTCACTATTTGTTGGGAGGACACTTTAAAATGTTTACTGATCACTCTGCGTTGAAGTACCTAGTCAACAAGCCAGTGTTGGGGGGAAGAATATGCAGATGGCTTCTGCTATTTCAAGAATATGATTTTGAGATCATAGTAAAACCAGGAAGAATGAATAAGGGTCCCGACCACTTGTCGAGGTTGGAACATGGAGAAGAGCCCACCAATTTGGAAGATACATTACCAGATGCACAACTACTAGCCATTAGAAATATCGATGATCACTTCACAGAGATAGTCAAGTTCCTATCAACAGAAATGGCACCTAGTGAGTACACAATTCCACAGAAGAAAAAGCTAGTAGTGCGCGCTGCAGATTTCTCACTTATAGCTAGACATCTATACAAGATGGGACTGGATGAGATATTGCGAAGATGTGTTATGGAGGTAGAACGACCACTGATCCTCGCAGAAGCTCATGAAGGCATCGCAGGAGGACATTATCCAAGGAAAGCAACTGCACAGAAGATTCTTAGAGCTGGCCTTTGGTGGCATACCTTACACATAGATGTTAAAGACTATTCCAGAGCCTGCGATTTATGCCAAAGGGTTGGGAAACCATCCATAAGAGATGAAATGTTGTTAGCACCACAACTGACACTACAAGCATTCGAAAAATGGGCCATTGACTTTGTTGGACCTATAAACCCAGCAGGAAAGCGCACAGGAGCAAGGTACATAATTACAGCAACAGAGTACTTGACCAGATGGGCTGAAGCAAGAGCAGTCAAGGATTGTAGTGTAACTACAGTTGTGCACTTCATATTTGATGACATCGTAACCAGTTTTGGATGCCCAAATATCCTCATGAGTGATCAAGGAACAAATTTCATAAATAAGATAGTCGAAGCCTTGACTGAAGAATTTACAGTCCACCATCAAAAGAGCACACCATACCATCCTCAATCAAATGGGACAGTGGAAGCATTCAACAAGATCTTGGAGATAGCACTAACCAAGATTTGTTGTGTGAAAAAAGATGATTGGGATTTATGAGTACCAGCAGTGTTATGGGCCTAAAGAACCACTTGTAAGAAGCTAACAATGCAGACCCCCTTCAAGCTGGTATACGGTCTTGAAGCTGTTGTTCCCATGGAATATCTGGTACCAAGCCTGAGAATTGTTGCTTTTACAGATATGGATGACAATGGAGTTGTTCAAGAGAGGCTCGCACAGTTGGTCAAACTTGAGGAAGATCGATTCATTGGAGGATTCCATCAGCGAGTTCAGAAGTAAAGAGAGAAGGCCTACCATGACAGGCACATCAACCAGAAGGCATTTATACAGGGAGACCTAGTGCTGGCCTATGACAGCAAGTTCATAAAACATCCTGGAAAGCTCAGAACGCATTGGCTAGGGCCATATGAGATCGCTTATGTTACAGAGGGAGGAGTTGTGCAATTGAAGACATTGAATGGAGAATGGAAGGACGGATTAGTAAATGGGAGTCGACTGAAGTTGTACTATGACAACCAGTTTCCTCGCAACTCTCAGTAGAAGCATGAAGAAAAGGATCTAGGTACCAGGTGCAGCTAAAACTGGGTACCAAACATAGAAAAGACAGTCTACACAAGGAGGAAGAGGAGGCATAAAGCATAAAGAAAAGGTTGCACTGCGCAGCCTAGAGTTGAAGTAAAACAGGAAGATCAGATCTAAAGTGCCTCGGGATGAGTCACAGGTGAGTGTTGGGGGCCTATTGTCCCTTGGTTATGAAAGTATGCAAAGATCAAGAAAGAAAAGGGAGAATGTGAACTTCGCGGAAGACACAGTGACTGTTATTTGGTCGAAGTGAGAAAAAGAGCAGAAAAGACGGAGCGAAGCCCGAGAAAGAAAGTCGTTGGATGAGGATATTGGGGATGACAGATAAGCAAAAAAGAAGGATCATGGACATGTCAGCAAGTGAAAAAATCCACCATTGGATGCTTTGGAGCACCGCGCGAGAAGGAAGTAAAGACAGGCTGGCAAAGCCCTGGAAACATGGGTCAAGTTGACCTAGGGTTTTAGATACCTAGGGTTTTGGACACCTAGGTTTCGGCCTAAGGTTTTCGGTGAGCTATTGTAATGTATAAATAGAGGTCAAGAGGACCCAGGTCGGGTTGGTGTCAAGATAGGTTTTCATTGCTGATGTGAGTGATTATTGTATTATGAGAGAAAAGTGCTAAGTGTGGGAGCCTTTTGGTATTGTAAGATCTTCAGTTGGTGCAAAGATCAACCCTGCAACTGGGTGCGCAGGGAGGGAAGAGAAAGAGAGGAGAAGAAAGAAGATATGCTAGCTAAGAGCACAGACAAGAACTGTATGCTTTATGTCAATATATTATAGCACAATTTTGTGGACGTNTTACACATAGATGTTAAAGACTATTCCAGAGCTTGCAATTTATGCCAAAGGGTTGGGAAACCATCCATAAGAGATGAAATGTTGTTAGCACCACAACTGACACTACAAGCATTCGAAAAATGGGCCATTGACTTTGTTGGACCTATAAACCCAGAAGGAAAGCGCACAGGAGCAAGGTACATAATTACAGCAACAGAGTACTTGACCAGATGGGCTGAAGCAAGAGCAGTCAAGGACTGTAGTGTAACTACAGTTGTGCACTTCATATTTGATGACATCGTAACCAGTTTTGGATGCCCAAAGATCCTCATGAGTGATCAAGGAACAAATTTCATAAATAAGACAGTCGAAGCCTTGACTGAAGAATTTACAGTACACCATCAAAAGAGCACACCGTACCATCCTCAAGCAAATGGGACAGTGGAAGCATTCAACGAGATCTTGGAGATAGCACTAACCAAGATTTGTTGTGTGAACAAAGATGATTGGGATTTATGAGTACCAGCAGTGTTATGGGCCTAAAGAACCACTTGTAAGAAGTTAACAATGTAGACCCCCTTCAAGCTGGTATACGGTCTTGAAGTTGTTGTTCCCATGGAATATCTGGTACCAAGCCTGAGAATTGTTGCTTTTACAGATATGGATGACACTGGAGCTGTTCAAGAGAGGCTCGCACAGTTGGTCAAACTTGAGGAAGATCGATTCATTCGAGGATTCCATCAGCGAGTTCAGAAGGAAAGAGAGAAGGCCTACCTGACAGGCACATCAACCAGAAGGCATTTATACAGGGAGACCTAGTGCTGGCCTATGACAGCAAGTTCATAAAACATCCTGGAAAGTTCAGAACGCATTGGCTAGGGCCATATGAGATCGCTTATGTTACAGAGGGAGGATCTGTGCAATTGAAGACATTGAATGGAGAATGGAAGGACGGATTAGTGAATGGGAGTCGACTAAAGTTGTACTATGACAACCAGTTTCCTCGCAACTCTCAGTAGAAGCATGAAGAAAAGGGTCTAGGTACCAGGTGCAATTGAAACTGGGTACCAAACACAGAAAAGACAGTCTACACAAGGAGGAAGAGGAGGCATAAAGCATAAAGAAAAGGTTGCACTACGCAGCCTAGAGTCGAAGTAAAACAGGAAGATCAAATCTAAAGTGCCTCGGGATGAGTCACAGGTGAGTGTTGGGGGCCTATTGGCCCTTGGTTATGAAAGTATGCAAAGATCAAGAAAGAAAAGGGAGAATGTGAACTTCGCGGAAGACACGGTGACTGTTATTTGGTCGAAGTGAGAAAAAGAGCAGAAAAGACTGAGCGAAGCCCGAGAAAGAAAGTCGTTGGACAAGGATATTGGGGATGACAGATAAGCAAAAAAGAAGGATCATGGACATGTCAGCAAGCGAAAAAATCCACCATTGGATGCTTTGGAGCATCGCGCGAGAAGGAAGTAAAGACAGGTTGGCAAAGCCCTGGAAACATGGGTCAAGTTGACATAGGGTTTTAGATACCTAGGGTTTTGGACACCTAGGTTTCGGGCTAAGGTTGTCGGTGAGCTATTGTAATGTATAAATAGAGGTCAAGAGGACCTGGGTCGGGTTGGTGTCAAGATAGGTTGTCATTGTTGATGTGAGTGATTATTGTATTATGAGAGAAAAGTGCTAAGTGTGGGAGCCTTTTGGTATTGTAAGATCTTCAGTTGGTGCAAAGATCAACCCTGCAACTGGGTGCGCAGGGAGGGAGGAGAAAGAGAGGAGAAGAAAGAAGATATGCTAGCTAAGAGCACAGATAAGAACTGTATGCTTTACGTCAATATATTATAGCACAATTCTGTGGACGTAGCCCTAGAGAGAGGGCGAACCATGTATATTTTGTGTTGTGTGTGATTGTATTTGGTATTTGTCATTGATATACTGTGATTGCATTACTGCTTTAGATCTGATAAGTAGATGTGCAGAGTAGATCTAAGTTGACACGTGATATATGAATGGTGTGATGTTCTTGTGCTAGATCCACTTGATATTCCCTTTGGTTGTAGACATTTATGTCCTGCAACCCCCTCATAATTGCTTCGGGTGAGACTTCATCTGCTTCGCAGGTGTTGCCGAAAGGGCCAGTTGTTAGGGCTTGTTGGTGCGCTCTTGGAGCTGAACCCTGGGTCTGCCCCTGTGCCAACAAGCATATTAAGACAAGGGAAGAAGGAGGGGCCCCAATCTTTGGGGGAAAATTGAGGTGGTTATTGAGGGTTCAACACCTTGATAACAAATTTATATACTATAATACTGATAACTAATAGATTCCATGCCCATCAACTTGACATGGCCATCCTACTTTCCCTTTATTATATATAATAAACAATTGGTTCACCTACTTCAACATGTTGTAACCTAGGTCTGCACCCCTGCCCTTTTCCCGCCTTTACCCTATCCATCCATCAATTTTGACTCTTGTGGTTGCTTGCTTAGCTTATCCTCCATTTTTTTTTATTCATTCGGCATCATGACCCTGTCTGTCGTTTCCTACTTTGCACCATTTTGTGTGCTTTCTTGAAAAGGATCACATGTTATGGTTTGGGTTTCAAATGCATGTCATCATTTTTCCACTAATGGAAAGATGCAGGTCCTCAAAGTCTTTGTGTGTGCACAGGAGACAGCCAGGTTCGACAAATCTTTTGAAAGCTCAGTAAGCTCCCGCGGAGTTGATAGTGAATCAGAGCAGGCCATGTCAGGCTTGATATACAAGCTAACAAATGGGTTAAATTTTCAGTCGTCAAATTAAGCAAATATTAAGTCACAACCGTTATATTTCATTGGAGAGAGATTGACGGTGGGGAGTCATTGTGGGGATCGGGAAGCAAATTAAAGTTTATGCAAGTTGTGAGTGTGAAATCGCTCAGGATCGTTGATCTTTCTATATCAACAGTGCATATCGATCCCGCTACGAATGAGCATCTTCTCATTGCGGGGATCGGGAAGGGAATTAAATAGTGAACGAGTTGAGTCTCCGTAATCACCCGTGGTCGTTGATCTTCAAGAAAGGGACACATGTCAGGCAATCTTGTACTCCGGGAGGAAACAAGCAGAAGTTGAGTGAGAAAAGGGCTCCCAAAGGCCCGAAGCCCGTAGTTCATCTGAGCAGTCCATCAACGAGGACACGTGACACCAAATATCTCACTTCGGAGACTTAGCACTCTGAAAGGTTTGCAAAGAGAAACACTAAAGCAAGTATTCCCTGAACTCTCGAAGTGAATCTAGGTCGTCCAAAACAAGAGGACACGTGGAGGAAGACCTAACACTTCAGAAATATGGCACTTCGAAGGATTATGCGAGCAAGGAGAAGAAACCTTCCGAAGCCCGAACTCCCGAAGTGAATCTTGGCCATCCAAATCCAGAGGTCGCGTGGAGGTAGATATCTCACTTTGGAAATATGACACTTAGGAGGATTGTAAGAACTATGCATTGAAAAGGCTCGAAGCCTGAAATCCCGAAGTAATTGTGGATCGTTGGTGTCAAATCAATAAGAACCGTTGATCTTTGTTGCATGTAAGAAAGGAATATCACTCGAAGGCCCAAAGTCCTGAAGTCCCAAGAGCCTACGACGTCAACCAGGCCCCTACTACTTCAGGATATTTCCAAGAACAACATTCATAAACTCCCGAAGCCCGAAGTCCCGGAGACACATGGCACTCATTCTCCTGAGACACATGGCACTCATACGTCAGGACAAATGGCATTCATTTCAGGCCACCACGTCACTCTAAGAGTTGTACAAACCTTGCATCTAAATTGGCACCATCGCTAAATCAGATAGGGGAGTTCTAATATGGAAAACAAATAGAACTCTAGTAGGGGCACTAAAGAAGAAGGGCCACCCAGATCATAGATTGCAAGATATCGATGGCCACACTTCATTGCGAGGATGGAAAATGCTCGAACGTTAACATCCTTGAGTGGTCCCGCAATCAAAACCATGGTATTGTTGGAAAGGTATGTGGCAGCTTGTGGGGGATTATAGGGGTTGGAGCAGTGTGGACCCAAACCACCCTCGACAACCTCCACAATCACGTGCTTATATGACATCATGTCACAACGTCACCTCCACTCACCTCCACTTACGCTACCGCTACCGCTCAACTTTCACCACTTGTTCCCCCAACTACTCTCCATATCACCTATCACTTCCACGTAATTCACATCTGCTCATATCACCCCCTATTGGATGCTTGACTCCATGTCTCCTTCCATGATCGTTGGGCCGACGACATTTCCAGCAAATTTTTGAAAGTACAAATGGCAACTGACGAGTCGAAACAAAGTGCACTTAACGACCGAGAGCTCAGACACAGACAGAGGGTTATGTCTCAGTCTTAGTTACAGATAGTTACAGAAATTTAGTAAAGAAGCCGATCAAATGAAGATCTGCCCATACAACCAGTTACCCTCCAGAAGCATCAAAAAGCTCGCATGCATGCCAGGGCTCGATACAAAACTTTGTTCTGTCACTCCTAGTTTTTCTGCCAATTATAGTTCATCCAGCGCATGCATCAATTCAGTCTCAAAGACAATAGAAGTTTTTAGTTAATCAATTCCATAATCATTTTAGATTAAATTAGTAAGGGTTCTTATGTGTGTGATAAGAGCCATTATGTTGATTAAGTCTAGTGGGAAGTATACATGATGTACTCCATGCAATGTTTTAGTTAAATTAATAGTTTGTTATACAAACAGTTATCTAGAGTTAGGTCTCAATCCCATACGGACGAGAACCTCTGCAACTCTGTTAAATATGTAGTATTTGTATGTTTTAGGGGTTGGAAGTTTTTGGAAGGAAATTAGAAGCGATAGAAGAATTGGACCTGCTCAGTTAATTGTAAAGTTTTCTACCTAGTGAATATATGTTGATGACAATTGTGTTCTCTTACTCAAATCCTTATGTGTTGGTTCTTATCTTGAATGCAGATTTTGTGATGTGTGAAATGTACATTTCCTTATTCTTTCAGTTATTGTTTTAGTTTATCTTTTGTTGATTATGCAACCTATTATACAACTATTGTTCAGTGAAAGATCCACTATTTTTGCAACCTGTTGAATGATTTGCATATAGATGTTTGTCTAAGTCTTGAGATATTATTTTAGGTCTTAGTTTCCACACAACAAGCTATGAATTGCATTGCTTGTTATCATTATTCGTGTGTGTCCTTTCATACCTTCAATTTTCATTTAATACCCATACCATTAGCAAAGGAGAACCTACTTTTATATTGAGTGGCTTGTCCAACCAGAGTACCATCTTTGAAAACCTATCCTTAAGCTTACCAACAAAAACCAACTTATTAAAGAATAATCATTCCAAAACCGATAGATGGCCTAGATTTTCCCTTTAGTAGTCAGGTGCAGACCTTAGGACCAACAACTTCTGGCGTCGTTGCTGGGGAACAGAGTAACGAAATATCTTTCCCTAGGAGAATGGCAACGATTAGATCTGATCTTTGATGGTGAACAAATAAAATAAACATTTAGATTGCATATCATTCACCTGGTGACTCCATGGTTAAAGAATCTGGTGGCAACTCCACAGTTTTAAGAAGTCATAATTTCAGATGGAACCATCTTGGCTCGGAGGTTTGGTTCTTTTAACTTCTTTGTTGTTCCTGATTTTCCAAGTATTGTTCCTACTATAGATGAATGGGGTGATTACTTGCCCCGATTTAGAGAAAATAGAGATGACAACCATGTTGAGCATTTGCAGTAGTTTCATGAACTCATGCATCAGTGGGGAATACACCATGAGGATGTTTTAATGAAGATGTTCATGTACTCATTAGAGGGAGATGCTTGTGAGTGGTATCGATCCTTGCCCTCTGCTAGCATCTCCTCCCTGGAATAGTTCCATGTTGCAT
>JASDQU010109236.1:35084-46892 GCA_032191745.1 Picea mariana
AGTATGTTTTCCAAAACTTTATGCAGTCCATTGTCTTCAACAAATCAACCATAACACATAAATCAAAATCCATATTTGCCACTTTGAGAGTAAATTCTTCTTCTGTCATTGTTGTCCCCTTTGGACTTCCATGAATTAGCCTTAGGTTGATCCGAACCTTGAGGCTTAATCTCACTAATAACATGGGAACAATCAGCCCTCGGGTGCATACGGGAGGACACTGATTTTGTTGAGTCATTTGAGGGAGATGAGGGAGAAGCAACAGATTTACCTTTGTCTTACACATGGGGGGGGCCGTTTTTTTTTATTTTGTTTTCTAGCATGAGAGGACTGAACAGGTGATGTACAGGGGAAATTTGAGCATTTGGATTTATAGGTGGAGGAGGAGGAGGCAATGACAAGTTGGTCCAGCCACAATGGTGGGAGATTGTCGGATGAACAATCTCTTGCCATCCATCATTTTAGGGAACTTCTGGTTGCATAGATACATGGGGAGGCACAGGAATACCAGGGATATTTTGGGGCTGGAAGGGAGGCCTCTCTGGTCTAGGCTGAACTATCCCTTTCCCAATCCAACTGAAGAACCTCGCTTGAAAGAGATGGTTCAACTCATGAGGATTGGCATCAAAATGAATTGAGAATCTAGGCCTTCTAGGCCCTCTATTCCAATTACCTCTTCCTCTATTGTTTCTACCGTGACTGCCTCTACTGAAGAAACTCATCCTGTATCCAACAATTCATTCACAACTAGCCCTTAACAGACCATACATGACATTCTCTTTATATGAAACAAGGTTTGGCTCGGAAATTGACATAAGACCCATGCAATTCAATCCATAACAAATTATTTAATAATTGTCAAGTGAGCAATGAGTGAAATAGGGTTCATGGGATATCTGGAGGGATTGTAATGAGCGAAAAAGTGGTAGTATGACAAGGAGTAAGAACACGATTACTGCTCAACAATTCATTAAATAACTATTGTGCAATCAATACCAAAATATATCAGTTGCCACCTATTTCTGTCTCATATCTTTGTCACCATCATACATGTGTTTAATTTATTTTATAGAATAGGGCATGTAAAAATGAAATTGGGATTGTGAGGGGGGTATAATGAGCGAAAAAGTGAGAGTATGAGAGGGAATAATACAGATATTGTTCATAAAAATTAAATTAAATCAAACAGTGACCATAACTCTGTTTAGACCACAATCCAATAAGCATCCACTCTAAAACCAAAATCATTTAATTGTCCCTTATTTACAGACAAAATGCTTGTTTACTTTAATAAAAAAAAACAATTCAATTGCCCATAATTCTTCAATTATATTAAACTTTGCATCTTATATAATAACTATGTAACATCATATTAATATCATTGTCAACATCATAACCCTTCAAACCATAGTCTTTTGTAATCCAATGCTAAACCTTTTCCCTTTTAAATCAAGATAAAATATGCACAGTGATCCCAACATCCATATCCAATATTCATTCCTTGAAAACAAATAATAATAGACCCAGTATTAACCAACAACGGTCAACTTTCCAACACTGATTTACACAATCCACTATCATCAAAACTCATAATCGGGCCTCGACTGAATCACACATAGGTGTTCGTCAACACAAATCCTGATTTGACAATAGCGACCATACATGATATTCAACCAGTATCATGCAACTCTGAGCCTATGATTCTTAAAACTTCATATAATGCCCGAGGAGAATAGAAATAAGTCAAACTCAGCATAGCCAGGTCGTGCTCAATAGAAACAAAACTGCTTCGTGCTCGATAGACGAAAAACAAGTCATGCTCAACAGACCAGGAACACAGAGGTGTCTTTTAAGCTTTGATGGGATAATGATTGTGCTAGGGTTTAACACAACAATGGAGGGAAACACAATAAATCAACCAAATGAAAAGTCCTCGGGGATGCAAATAACCAATGACCACCTTTTTTTAAAACAAATTTTATTGTAGAGAGGTAACGAGAGATGGTTCATTCAAGGGAGAATCTTCGAAACACAGAGGGCCCGTGCCATTTTTTTTAAAGACAAGTTGTCGCAGGTAAGTAATTATGGAGTAGTCTTTTGTAGAACAGAGAGCCTATGCCCTTTCTTTTTCTCTTAAAAGAAGTCATCATAGAGAATCAACCACAGGTAATCAAGAATAGTCTTGGAAGAACAGAGAGCCTGTGCTCTTTTAAAATCACCACATTCGTTTAACTTATAACCCAAAAACTTGGTAGTGAGGAAAATCAAACATAACAATTAGCCACCTCCAATGGATAATGAGAGGGGTGAATTCTTATAACACTATGGAAAGAATGCATGAGCACAACCCGTGGCCACCCAACACATATCTAGGATTCCATTCAACATTCTGGGTGATACAAAGATGTGATTGTGCAACACTTTTGGCAATAGTGACAATGAAGTAAATGCCATAATAAACGATAGCTCGGGGCTAGGCAAAAGCAAAGCAAGAACAATGCAACTCTCAATAGTTGCATTGCAATCTAGAGAAATGAATCATAACAACGACCAAGATAAAAATGAGTGACAATGACTTCATATGAAGACTGGTGGTAAAAACCCATACAATAAAAACTCAGAGCTTGTTACACCATTTGTCATACTTTTCCATAGAGAACCAAAATAAAACCAAGCTGACCAGCATGTTTTACACCCAAAAAGAAACCAATGCACATGCTATCCACAGCAATAAAATCCACTCCTCTCTTTTAAAATGCCAACATTCCATAGTATTCACAGAAGAAACCATAAACCTAACACTGATATACAGTCAAAACTCAAGAAAAACACAAACCTCATGCAATCCTGAGCCAACAACCCGATTCATAATATAGAGGGACCATCATCGATGGAAAGTAAAGGAGACATACCTGGAAAAATCATTTTGAGGGAGAGGTGGATTGTGTTTTCCTTCCAAAACCAGAAATCGTGGAGCTTCCCCAACCACTAGAGCCAAAAAAACCAAATGCAACTATGGCTAGGGTGACAGGGTCGAGGTTTGTTTGAGTGACATGCAATAAATGCATGTCACTTCCTCCCCCAACCCTATTTAATTCACCGTACAAGCTAACCCATACCATAACATCAACCATTAATTCAAACACATGCCCCTTTCTATAACCAATGCTATATCCATTGCATAGTGCGCCACCCGAATCATATCAAAGCTTTTACAATAACCATATGTATAATTTTACCATATGTGCCTCACAACAATCCTTTAATCAAAGCACATAATTATAGCAGCTAGGTCCATCACCTTTCATTTGCATCCATCCATATACCTTAAGGTTTGTATATAATTCTTTCCCTTTTGCTTTTAAAAGCTTCCATATGCTCTTTTGCACAAGATCATATATGAAAAAAATAATCAATGTTTAATGCATAAACATAACACCTGTAAAACAAAAGATCAATTTTTCCATAGTACTGCCATAAGTTGCAAATGTTTATCAAAACCATCAAGCAATAACACATTCGACCAACCATCTTATGTTGCCATGACGAATAAAACCATGACTTGCATCATCAATTGTAGAAAACTGTATATGCCTCATTATAACAACAACAAACATATAAGCGCAAGACATCCATCACAACGCCACTAGTCTACAAAGGGGTCCCACCTACTAGTTAATTATTATTATTATAAATAAATAATGGAGCTTAGCAATCATTTGTGGGTAGTATTCATCATTGTGATTTTAAGCGTCAACAAACTGGGGACTCCACATGGAAATATGTTTCCAACATATTAAGAACTCAGATTGTCTGGTTTCGTAGACCAAGTGAACGTTAGATCAAGGAAATAGACATCARAATGATTATGCAAGAGGSGGAAGTGAGCGGTTTAAGGGAAACAAATGATTTGGGATTTCGGGAATAACTCATGGAAAGTGTTAAGTATGAGGGGGTTTATCCCTATATGCATAATCATTCGATTAATCATAGTGAAATCATCCTTTACTTCAAGGAGAAAAATTTGTTGGTGTGTTGTTTTGAATCTTGGAGCGGAGGGAAGAAAAGAAAAGCAGAAATAGGGATAAAACCAACTATCTAATCTAACAACGATTGGAGCAGATAAAAATTTCAATGATGTCTTCAAGGAGGAACATCGTGATAGTTGTGTGATCTGATTGTTATTGACTAACAATACTTGCAGAATAACGTCACTATGGCACAACTGATCCAATAATTTTATTTCTGACAAGAAAAGAAGTTAAATAAAGAAGTAAACAACATAAATGAAACAACAAAAGGAAATAACAACAAAGTAAAATCCAAGCTGTAAAACAAAACTATAATACAAAAAAAAAATTCCATACAACATTTAAACTTTCGAGTTGGTTCCACATAGGGTTTTAAGTGGGAACTATTGGTGCTATAGGAAAACAATCGCTCTTCCAAATCCTTTAGGATATAGGAATTTGTGCCCAAGACAAAAGCAATCTTAAAAGGACCCAGCCATAACTTTTGGAACTTTGAATGCCTTCCTCTATCAACATGAGATGAATCCCACATCAATACCTTCTCATTAACTTTAAATTTGACAGCTTTTGCACTTTTATTGAAATATCTTTTAACAGTTTGTTGTCTTTTCTTTATGTTATCCAAGGCAAACATCCTTTGTTCCTCTAAAGCCAAGAGTGCATTCATTCATTGAGAGATATCAGAAGAATTTAATTCTTCAACCTGTAGCATTAGCCTGAGAGAAGAAAGTTCTATCTCGGTAGGCAGAATGGCTTCTTGACCATAAAAAAGTTGGAAAGGAGTGCAACCAGTGCTCACCTTGGTGGTAGTGTGATATGCCCAAAGGGCGTAAGTGAGGAGAGTGTGCCATTGATGAGGATTATCTTCAATGAGCATCTTGATAATTCTAACCAGATTCTTGTTAGTAGACTCGGCTTGCCCATTTCCTTGGGGATGCTAAGCTGATGAGGTAAAATGTTTAACCCCTGGTTTAGCTAGAAATTGAGTCAGCTTAGCAGAAATAAAAGCAAGAACGTTGTCTATAATAATTTCCAAAGGAAGACCAAATCTGGAAAAAATATTGGTCTCAAGGAAATAAATCACCTACTCATCCCGTGAATGCTTAAGTGGGACAACTTCAGTCCATTTCGTAAAATAGTTTGTGGCTGTCAAGGTAAAAACTTGCCCTGCTGAAGATGGAGGATTAATAGGACCAATAAAGTCTAAACCCCATTATGAAAAAGGAAAGTCAGGGAGGACGGGTTGTAAAGGCATGGCAGAAAGACGTTCTTTCCCACCGAACTTTTGGCACTTGTCAACAGGATCTTGAAAAATTATAAGAATCACAAAAAATAGACGGCCAATAATACCCTTTTTTGATAATTTTAAAAGCAGTAGTTTTAGCAGAAAATTGACCTCCTACTTGAATAACAGAATTTGAATATCCATGAGTCTCTTGTAACAATCTTCGTGCTTCCTCATTATTCACACAACGAACTAACATACCATCGACAGATCTCCTAAACAATAAGTCTCCTAAAATGACGTATCTGGAAGATTCAAGACGGAGCCTTATGCTTTGATGGGTATCTAAGTTATCTGGACATATTTTATTTTGCATGTAATACACTAGAGATGTTTAGCTACATGAAGGATTTGACTGTCAATATAAAATAGTGCTGACAGAGAGATATCTTGTTCATCAATTTCTTCACTTACTTCTGCATGTTGAGCTAAGTGAAGGGCTAAGTCACGTCCCTTAGTGGTTTTAGAAGTCATGATAGTTAAGTCATGCTTCTGTATCTTGGCAAGCCAATGTGCAAGCTTTCCTGAAAGATAAGTCTGTGAGAGCAAAAACTTGAGAGCAGGTAAAGGGACCTTTACCAGCGTGTGCTTACTTAAGATAAAGTGGCGAAAGTTTTCAACAACTTTAACAAGAGCRAAAGCATGCTTTTCAATATAAGAATATTTGAATTCATAATCTGACAAGCTTTGACTCATGTAAGCTACTGGTTTCTCATTAACTTGGTCATCACATTGCATGAGGATAGCAAAAATTGCTTCCTCTGTGGCATTAGTATATATAATAAATTCTTTCTCAAAATCCAGCTTCGCCAACATCGGTGTGGAACTGATTTCCTTCTTGATCCTTACAAAATCATTTTCGACGTCATCAGTCCAAGAAAAGGAGTGATCTTGCTTAAGAAAATTATGAATTGGTTTAACCATTACAACAAAATCAGGAACAAACCTATGGACAAAGTTGATTATGCCCATAAAGGCTTGAACCTCCTTTTAGGAAGTAGGAGTAGGAAGATTTAGGATAGCAGCAATCCTTTCAGGATCTATGCTTGTTCCTGAATCAAAGACAATGTGCCCAAGGAGCTTGCCCTTGGTAATGCTGAAGATAGACTTAGAAGGATTTAAATAAATGTCGAATTTCCTGCATCTCATGAGAACCTTTCTAAGATGACCAAAATGATCTGATCGATTTTTTGAATATACAGTTAAGTCATCAAGATAAATCTAAATAATTTCTTCGAACAAATCGTCAAAAGCTATTTGCATAGCTCTTTGGAAAGTGGCACCTGCATTAGATAATCCAAAAGGCATACGTTCTTAAGCGAAATTGCCCCAACGTGTAGTAAAAGTGGTGTTATATTTATCTGTCCTTTTTACCTTGATATGATTGTAACCAGAAAAACCGTCAAGTAAGGACATCATCTGTGGCCCTGCAACTTGCTGCAAAATCATTTCCATATTAGGGAGAGGAAAATGGTCTTTTCCGCTAGCTCTGTTCAATGCACAAAAATCAATGCATAGTTTGATTTGACCAATTATTTTATGAACGAGAACCAAATTGGAAACCTACTCAGAATACTTAATAGGGAAAATTATCCCATCTTTCAAGAGTTTTTCCAACTCCTTTCGAATGGTTGCTTTGAGTGCGGGGTTAATGGGTCTTTGTTTTTGCCTAACCGATTTTATGCATTCCTTGATAGGAATGGCATGATGTATAAGAGCATGATCAAAACCACGAAGATCCTCATAAGACCAAGCAAAAACATCTTGAGATTCACGAAGTAACTCAGTGAACTTCAATTTTTTTTCATCAGAACATTGGGCACCTATTTTAACATTCTCGTGTTAAAGTGTGTGCATTTTGGGTGTGGACATGGGATCTTCTATTAGTTAGGTGACAAAACAAAAATGAAACCCCAAGGATGAATAATACATTGCGTTGTAAGAAGTTTATGAATCGAGTGATGGTCTTGTTGTAGAAGAAGAAATTTTAATGTCCACGAGGCTAACAATAGCCTATGGGACAAACCGCCTCATACATTGATTTCTGCATTTCAGTCCTTTTCCCGTTCAGCTTGATGATGAGCTCTCCCACTTTCTCCACAGTCCCCTTGATGAATAAATTATTCCAAGAGTTAGTTGTTAAAATACTCACATAAGTGTCCCTGTTGTCTTTGAAAGCTTCACACTTTAAAATGAAATGTTTTTTCTGTTTCCACTTTTCCGAAGTTGCAAAACATACACACCCTTTATTCCGAAGCTTCCTTTGGGTTTTTCCAACGCCCAGTTTCACGACGGAGTTGATGGGAATTAGTTCTTAATTGGGAATAAGCATTTTGGCTCTCCAACATATATTGGCCCCTACGTACGCTTTTTGATGGTGGTTGTAAGTGGGGTTAAACTCTTCAACGTAATATTTTTTCTTTCTCCCTAGCCCTTTATCCCAGGATCGCTTGTGGAACCTATCAATAACAAAAGTCTTTATCTCTTTATTGTTTGTAGGGCACCTTCTCAAGTGAATATCCCATTTACTAAGCCATTTAATATTTTGCTGCATCCACGTCTTCTTTCTTTTGCACAATATGTCATTGAAGATGACCTTAGGCCACGTCTGTCTTCCATTTTCTCAATTTTTTTTAGATATCTTATGAGACGCACCATAGCAATTGCTTCAATAGGAGCAGCCCCCATTTCGCTCAGCATGATATCGTAAGGAACTGAACTTTTAATTTTAAATTTGTTTGTGATCAAGCGTTCTTTAATCTTCTCAATTTGCTTCCATTGTAAGTCAGATGTACTGCTGGCCCACACTTCACAACCATAGAGAACCACCGAGATCACTAAAAGCCCAAAAAGAGTTTGCATAGTCTTCCAATCCCATAGCTCTACCTCTCTGCACCTATTTTGGAAAGCATAGAACGCTTTCCAACCTCCCAAAATTCTTTTCTTTCTGCAACCTTCCCAACTTAGATTTTTGTTGAAGTCAATTCCAAGGTATTTGTAATCTGCCACTTCATCAAGAGTGTTGCCTTCAAAGTAGAACTTATGTTGATTATGTTTTTGTTTTCTTTTGCTAGAGAAAACTACCACTTTCGTCTTGCTAGTATTAACTTGCATCCCCACTGTACTACAAAAGTGCTCAAGGGAAATTAAGTGTTCTTGCAACCCATGAGCAGATTTAGCAATTAGAATAAGGTCATTTGCATACAAGATAAGCCTTATCACAAACTTGCCCAAAAGAGCACCATCACCCTCTTGCAAGTTTAACCACTCTTCAAGTTTGTCTATATATAAACCAAAAAGGGTAGGGGACAATGGGCACCCTTGCTTGACCCCTATATCACTCCTAAAACTTTCGGAGATACCATCTGACGTTCTGATTTTGACTTTAACCTCCTCATATAGTCTATGGACGACTGCTCTAAGGTGCATAGGAACCCCAAGTTCCTCCATTCTATGCCAAAGCTTCTCTCTAGGGACCGTGTCAAAAGCTTTTTTGAAATCGAAAAAGCAACAAAAGACTTCCTCTTTTTTTTCCCACACTTTTTCAATGATGTGCCTTACAGTTATACCGTGATCAATCGTTGAGTGTTTAGGTCTGAAACCTGCTTGCCCTTTGGCGCGCTTATTTATTTCTTCCGCCCACCTGCTGATTCTATTTTCTAGCATACTTTCGAATAATTTTGCGAACAAGGGGTTTATCATTATAGTCCTGTAGTTTGAGGGATTGTTGACATCCCCACTCTTGAAAAGTGGTATTGCTAGACTCGTTGTCCAATCTATAGGGAATCCCTGTTAAATGATGTTGTTGAAAATTTTCATAATGTGAGGTGCAAGAGTTTTTGAACCCCATTTTAGATAATTTGCTTGGAGTTCGACTAAATCTTTTGCTTTTCCAACCCCTGACTTTTTGATACCCACTTCAATATCTTGCACGGTGAAGAGCTTAGTGGTAGTGTTGACCAAGGGAGGGGGGTCAACCTTAGGATCTTGCTCATAAAGTTGCTTTGCATACTCAAACCATTGATAAGCTGTGATATTATTTTCAGTTTGTTTCTTTCTCGTTTGAAGTTCCTTCCAAAATAACTTGCGGTTATTTTTCCCCAAGAAAATTAGTTCCTCCCTCCTTGAGATCATGAAATCAACTTTTTTCTTTCTTACAATTTGCTTGTAGGATTTTATATTATTTCTTTCTCGCTTGACTCTTTCAAAGTTTTCTTTGTTGTTTTGCATTCCTCATCAAACCAAGCATTAACCATAAAACAATTTGTTTCAGATTTCCTATTTTTTGCTCTTTTGCATTTTGTAAGTGCACTTTGAATTAACTTTGTTAGCTCAAGAATATGGAGGCCCTGGGACAAAATTTTCTCCTTGTTAAATAGCCTCTCTAGCGCTATCTTGAAGGTGTTATAGTTTTTTTGAGTCAAAAGAATTCTCCCCTTTGAAGGAGGTTGTTGAATGCACTGATTTTTTGTCCCCCTTTGCTGTTGTTCAACCCAAGTGAAACTTAAATAGATCTGTCTATGATCAGATTTCAACTCCCACAATTGTTCACCAATCACAACTTCTTCCATTTTATCACACAAGCCATGTGAGCAAATTGCATAGTCTACTACACTTGCTCCATTGTAGGTGAAATTACCCAATTTTGCCCATCTGGCCAACCCATTACAAATGACTAAGTCAAATGCCCCACATAGAGTAAATAGTTGTTCCCCAAAAAGGTTGCTACTTTTGTTGTCCTCTTAAACTCTTGTCCACTGATGATTCCTTTCTTCTGTAAGCCAAATGGGATTGTGGTCTTCCTTGCAACGAAGAATACTAGCTTGTTCACTTGTTGTCCTAGCATTGAAATCCCCCACTATAAGGACTTCACTTAGTTGAGAGTAYGCTGCAATATCGTTTTTTAAGGTTGCAAAGGGGTCTTTATGGTCAAGCCCCCTACTTTTGTAAGTTTTTGAAACTTGTGGGGCAAAATAACATGCTCCAATCTGACGGTGTTACCATTTTCTGATATTTTAAACCAAATGAATTGTTTATTTGAGTCTTCTCTTTCTAATTGAATGGGACAACCTTTTTTTTTCCTCACTAAGACCATGATACCTCTGTGTCCTTTACCATTCTCAGCTACCCTGTTCCACACTACCATCTTCACATACCCTTCAAACAGAGGTGTCTTGCACCCTTCATGCTCATGTGTTTCCAATAGACAAATTATGTCTCTATCTTCCACGATAGGTCCTAACCCAGGTCCCCGCCTCCAAGGATAACCTTTGCAGTTCCAACAAACTAATCTTAAGAAAACCTGGGTGTAATCTGATTGCTATTTGTTTTGGCCTACAAGACTCAAAGTTGAGTCTTCACCCCTATCTGTCCATACTGGCCTTGTTGCATAGTTTCCTGCTAATGAATTTGCTGCCAATTCTTGGCTACTGCCTTGCTGTCTTGTTTTTGAACGAGGACCGAAAAAGGCAATCACAGCTTTGCCTTTGAACAACCATGCCCTTTTGCCCTCATCCCTTGTTGTCCTAACCTTTGATATCTCTTCCCTTCTTTCCTCTTGTTGTCTAATAGTTAAATCTTTGTCTAGAAAAAAGTGAGAGCCCCTCAGGAATTGCTTCTTGCATAGGAGAACTTGCTTGTCACGTATGCTTGACATGATGACTTTCATGGGCCTAGCTCTCTCGTCAATGGGTTTACCCACCCTCCATGCTTGGCAAATTCGACCTTGCCAAAACAACTTGTCCTTCAAAAATTCACTTGCAAGATTGAGAGTACATTCCTTTTTTCCATACTCTCTCACGCCTTTGATAATTATGTTTGTTGCTCTTACTTGTCTTTCTTTGATTTCTCTATCTTGTATGCCACCCCCTGCCTATTTGTTTCTTTTTCCATACTAGCAAAATTACTAAGAATTTGTGTCCAAGTTTTGGAATGTTTTGTAAGATCTCTTTTCTCTTCATCCCTTGCTTTCGTTCCCTGGGTGTCTGCTTGTTCAATTGTTTTCCCTTCACCTTTGGATGTTTTAGAGTTCATCTCCTCTCTAATTTCCACCGCAGAATCTTCCCCGATTTGCCCGACATGTTTCATGCCTTGCCATTCAGCCTTTGCTGCCAAAAGGGCTTCTTGCAACAAAGTCACTTGACCTTTTAAAACTTTATTGTTTTTAACTAAGCCCTGATTTTCTACTCTCAATAGCTGGATTTTACGGTCTCTCTCATGCTCTTTGACTTCCAAAACCTCCAATATCCTCTTGGCATTTAGTAACTCTTGCACATACAGGTCAGGTGACCAGGTAAGAGGTGTGGATGTGGGACTGTACAATGCATAATCACTGGTGTCTTTAGTCCTGTTGTTGCTACCCCCTTGCAAAAGAGGCTTGTTTGACAGTTTATTACGGAGGGCCAATTTTTTCCTTGTCTGCTCCCATTTTAAACGAGCAACTCTGCGTTTTAAAATACCCCAAAATTGTTTGGCATTGACCCAAACCCACTT